>JADRCD010192667.1:20404-49950 GCA_019843815.1 Montemys delectorum
GAGAAAGAGAGGTGGAGGAAGAGAGAAGATCACCACTTATTTTCCTCCCTCAGTTGCCCCCCTCCCCTCACACTGGGGCTACCCCAACTTCTCTTGCACTCATGCACACACACTACACCCAATGCTTGGGTAACACATGTGGGACAGGCAGAGCCTTTGTGAATGTACTTGATAGTTTTCTATCTTACTTCTAAATAATCCATCACACAGACGCCACAGGGTTCCTTGAGACTGTCCGCGGCTCTGGTGCTCTTAGACTGTTCCCCATGCGTGTGTCACAGTAAGCACTTTCTTGTTTGTGAGCGCTCAGGACGCTGCGGTTGCTGGAAACTGCTGCGCAGACCGTTGCTGCTGCTCCACAGGCTTACCTTTTGAAACATTTCGTCATGTTTTTTTTTTTTCGGCATAAAGATTTATTTTGATTATTTTTAGTTGTGTGTATGGGTGTGTGTCTGTGGGTGACAGCAGATGGGAGTGTAAGTGCCTACAGACTCGTCAGATCCCTGGAGCTGCAGTTACAGGTGAGGAGCTGGCAGTCGGATATGAGTGCTTTGGATGACCAGTGAATGAGCATGGCGAGCCATCCCGACATGCCCTACAAATACTTTCAAAAGGACATTGCTGGATATGGTCAAACTGCCCCTCGGTGACAGCCACCCTAACTTGCCATCTTCATTTATCATCCCTGAAGCAGCAATCACCTCTGCAAGGTTGCACAAGAACCGGAGAGCCTGCGAGATTTTTATTGGTGCTGGCCTGTGTCCCACTGGGGTGGACACGTTGGTCTCAAACCTAAGCCCACTTCTTCAGCTTTGCCAGGCAACCAGCACATTTGAGCACAATGGTGTAGCCAGGAAGGGTGTGTGGGAATTTTGGTGCTAGTTTTCCTTTAATTAGGTTGGGAGTGGAATCGTGGTCTGTACGCATCCAACTTAATCCAAAAAGTTGGTTGCAAGGCTCCTGGGAAGGTTTACAGGCAAGGAAGCTGTCCTATTTTGCAAGTAGGTGGGACTGGAGAGTTACCGAGAACCCCTCCCCCCTCCCTCCTTCTGGCAGATTCTTCTTAAGATGGGTGTGGTTCACTGCAGAATTGTGTCATCTGCCCTAAGACGTCTAAAGACATCAGAAAGGCCTAGTGTCTAAGTCAGAAAAGAGGACTTTCCGGTGGGAATGCATTTTCCAGTCTTTAGAAGTCTTTATCCAAATAAAACTAGCATAGTGATGGAGCCACTGCCAGGGCGCTGGTGCGGAAGCATAGCCCGGGCCCTAGGACGTGGCCATCCTCCTTCCACTGATGCAAAGTGCTCTCTTCCCCCAGTTACAATGAGCAATATCAGTAGCACCGTGAACCGGGCCCGTGAGGCCTTTAACTCAGGCAAGACTCGACCGCTGCAGTTCCGAATCCAGCAGCTGGAGGCGCTGGAGCGCATGATCAAGGACAACCTGAAAAGCATCTCTGGGGCGCTGGCCTCAGATCTGCACAAGGTGCGTTGGGTGTGGATAGAGTGGGGCTGGGTGGTGGATGAGGGGGCTAAAAGAAGGGACAAGCAGGGATACAACATGTACGGGGACAGTCGCACCCTGAGCGTAGGGCATCAGTTGCCGGCCACCCAATTCACCGAGAACTACTCTGCTCCCCAAATACTACATGTGTAGGGCAGTGTTAAAGAGGGGAAAGTGAGGCTAGGAAAGGATTAGCAACGCTTTCAGGGTCGCCCTCTCCTTCCACCGCCATTGGACAGAGTCTCCTTTCCTCTGCCTGTCGATTTTTCTCTATGGCCTTGGCTTCTTCAACGAACCCAGCCCCACTCCCGCCCTCCTGCCTCCATCTTCCCTGGTCTACCTGACTCTTGCATACCAAGGACCACCAAGATCGCACTCCTGAACGATGCAGCTCCCCGTGGCTTTCTCCTTCCTCCTATTCACTAAGGTTTCTCTCTCCATGGCTCTGAGCAAACCCAGCATCCTCCAGATCCACAAGCTTTTGCTTTGCTGTGGGGACTCACCTGAGACTGCTTCCACCCTCCTTGTGGCACCCCTCACCCTCCTTGTGGCACCCCCCCCCCCCCTTGTGGCCCCCCCCCCCACCCTCCTTGTGGCGCCCCCCACCCTCTGCTCTGTCAGGGCTCGTTCACCAACTGCTGTCTGTGCTTCTCCGCTTTGGGCAAGAACGAGAAAACTCACTCTTTTGACTTCCCAAAGTCCAGCAAAGAGATGCATACATGCCATCAGGGCTCCCTCTTTCTTGTTCCCCTACCATTCCAGGAGGATCTGGGTTCCTCAACAGTCCTAGTTCCTACCTTCCTCTGCCATAGTTCTGGATTTTTGCCTGTCACGCTTGGGCACATCTTCCCGGGTGGGGGTTACAACCCATGTCTACTCAGCACCGTGGTCTCCCAAGCTTTCTTGGATCCAGTGTGGTCTGTAAGCCTCCAGACCTTGCAATTTCTTCCTTACCAATGACCCTCAGCTCTGTGTTCTGCCTGCGCCTTCTCTATATCCCACCGCCCTGTTACAGTTCTGTTAAACAGCCAACTCACCAAGGCAAGCAGAGCCTCGGCTCCGGTCCTCAAGTTCACATGGACCTTCTCTCTAGAATGAATGGACTTCCTACTATGAGGAGGTGGTTCACGTGGTGGAGGAAATTGATAGTACGATTAAGGAGCTCCCAGGTTGGGCTGAGGATGAGCCTGTGGCAAAGACTCGACAGACCCAGGAGGATGACCTCTACATCCACTCGGAGCCCCTGGGTGTAGTCCTTGTCATAGGTGCTTGGAACTATCCCTTCAACCTCACCATCCAGCCCATGGTTGGTGCTATTGCTGCAGGTACGGGAGCTCCATTCTAGAGGGACTATGACAGGGGTTGTGATGACCAAACTGGCTGGCCAGGTCTCCAGGCTGGCTTCTCCATACTTATGGAGAGGGGTGAAGGGCGAGGAGAGGCCAGAGCCGCTTTCTCATCCAGCCTGGGCATCTCTCTATGTGTTCTTTCTTCTCCCCCAGCCTCCCAGCATGGCTGAGGGGCAGGCGGTGCCACTCTGACAGCACATGCCAGTGCATGTACCCGCAGCAGCTGCTCATGTGTGTACCTGTATGTGTGTCAACCTTGTGTCCCTATGTGTGTACCTGTGCTTCTCAGCGTGTGCCTGCGTGTACTCACAGCATGCACCCGTGTCTAGCCTCCCCTTGCTGCCCTTCCAAAGGTACAGATGATACGGTGGAATTTCTGGGCCTGGTCACTGGGTGGGAAGAGTCTTTGAGGAGGTCTCCTGAGGATTCTCCTGACTTTGTATTCTGCAGGAAATGCAGTGGTCCTCAAGCCCTCCGAAGTGAGCGATCACACGGCAGACCTGCTATCGACACTTATTCCTCAGTATTTGGACAAGGTGAGGTCCCCATAGAGCTCAGGATGACTGTGTTGCGGGGTCAGGTCTTTAAATCCAGGGAGACAGTGGATTATTATTGCAAATGGGAGGAGTCCAGCTCCTAGCAACAGCTTAGATGGAGCCCTTGAGCTAGGAGAGTGACTTACCTGCTAGGGTACCCATGTTTAAGTATCTAGCACAAGGGCTGAGGGTCTGCTGGACTCCTATTGCCCACTCTTATGTGTGGAGTTGGGAGTGGCTGGGTCTTTGCTGAGCCCCCTCTGTCTCTTTGCTGGAAGGATCTGTACCCAGTGATCAAAGGGGGTGTCCCTGAAACCACGGAGCTGCTCAGAGAGAAGTTTGACCACATCATGTACACAGGGAGCACAACTGTAGGGAAGATTATTATGGCTGCGGCTGCCAAGCATCTGACCCCTGTCACCCTGGAGCTTGGAGGAAAGAGCCCTTGTTACGTGGACAAGGACTGTGATCTAGATGTGGCTTGCCGGTAAGGAGACTTGGGCTTGGCTGGCTACAGAGGCTTGGGATCCTGTCAACCTTTCTATCTTGCTACTACCATGATGGTACCAAGCTTTATGTCTGTACCGATTAATGAAGATGGTCCGTGCCCTTAGGGAGAGCCTATATAGTGTTGGGATGGTAGGAGTTGAGGGGGCCACCATTCATCGTCTTCCTAGAGGGGACCTCCAGAGAGAGCAATGACTCTCTGGCATTCCTAGGGGTGGTGATCCAAGTAGAAGCTTCAGGAAAAGCTAATGTGAGGCACACAGGGCTTGGAGACCTTTACCAAGACCAGGTGCCCTTCTGCAGGAGATCTCAGGAAAGCAGGGCCCCTCACTCAGGATGGGACACACATCTGGACTAGCCAGGCCTCTGGTCATCTCTGAACTCCAAATATATGGAGTGGTGTGCAAGTAGAGGTGTCTGTCACCTGGTTGTGCAAGACTATGAGAATGTGATCAGAGTCACAGAGTACTCGCCCTGGATGTCCTCAGAATTTCCTCATTTCCCATGATCTTAAACACACTAACTGCAGAAACCCCATGTGGTGCCAGGAAGGACTGAGCATCTCAGTGTGTCTGCAAGTGAGTTGTTGCTTAGAAGGATTCAGCGTGGCAGTGCCCAGGCCATGGGCTGTCCTTCACCACTCAGCGTTGAGCACCTTGCCCCTGAGCCTGTGGATGTTCTCAGGGGGGCTCCCATGATTCACAGACTGTATTTTTCACAGGCGTATTGCCTGGGGGAAATTTATGAATAGTGGCCAGACCTGTGTGGCCCCAGACTACATCCTCTGTGACCCCTCCATTCAGAACCAAATCGTGGAGAAGCTCAAAAAGTCACTGAAAGTGAGTATGGCCCGAGGGTGGGGGTAGGAAGCTGTAAGGTATGTGGAGTGTATTTAGTCTCAACCAACCTCCAGGACTCTGAAAAATAGTAGGTATTATGAAATACAGTGTGGCGATGGGGTACCTGGTGGGCTTGGGGCCAAGGTGTTCCCCTGAGAAATGACTCCTTGAAACAGATGGGGCAAGGGAGGGCCTGGAGAAGAGGTAGAGGCAGACATGCAAACAGAGAGGAGCAGAGCCATGAGGGCAGAGGCGGGAGGGGGGGCGGGGGGCGGGGAGGGAGACCAGCTAGGAACATGCGGGAACAGAGAGAAAGATGGAGAGCTGGGGTGTCAAGCAGTCCAGGCCTCCAGCACCTGGCAGCAGCCAGTAGTAGCTGCAGATGGTGACTTAAGCTGTTGCTAGGTCCCTGGGAGGAGCCTAGCAGAATTGTCTGTAAGCTAGGTATTTTTCTTCTGCTCATAAAAGAAATATGCACACACACTGCGGACAAATCGGGAAGGGTGCAGAATATAACGGGGGTGTGGTGGGTGGGGGAAGCTTTTCTCAGATTCCCAGCCACTCAAAGGCTGACATTGCCTAGCGACTAGGAAGTGGTGGCCGTGACGGGGGCCAGGTGTCCCTTGAGTCCTCGTCTCTTCTCAGGATTTCTACGGGGAAGATGCTAAGCAGTCCCGTGATTATGGGAGGATCATCAACGACCGGCACTTCCAGCGGGTCGTAGGCCTGATTGACAGCAAGAAAGTTGCCCACGGAGGCACCTGGGATCAGTCTTCACGATACATCGGTGGGTGTGCTGCCATTAAGAGTGCTGCCTATTTGGCTGGGACTGCCAGGGACTACACCAAGTTTATGGGAAGTGGGCACAGGCAGTGAGCAAGTAGGCTTTCCCAAGTGGGCCTGCAGAGAGCTCTGGAGGCTCTCAGAAGGCAGACACTGAGCACGGCTCTTAAGGAATGCCTCTAGACAGCCCTAGAAACCTCTTTCTCTTCTGCAGGTCAGAGACAAGGGCTTCATCTCCATCTCCAATCTGTGAAAGGGAACAGGGAATGGAGCCAGCAGAGGCCATGAGAGCTCAAGGCAGACTAGGCTGGGAGGATCTCTCAGGACCCTGGCTGGGGACAACCAGTTGGAGCTCTTCTGATCCCCAGTTAACAAGGAGACAGGAGAATTATGAGATGAATACACGGGGCTAGTAGATATAATAACTGTTTCTTCAATGTTTAGAGCTTGCTCCCCTGTGCAGGTTAATCTGTAGATATCCCCATGGTCTGCCAGGATGGAGTCCAGGACACAGGAGTTGGGAGAAGAGGGGTATGAGAAAGCTTCGTTTGCAAAAGAGTAGAAGCAGGAGCTAGATATTAGCACTGGCTGTGTGTGTGTGTGTGTGTGTGTGTGTGTGTGTGTGTGTGTGTGTTGGGGATCTGGGGTGGATCAGCACAAACAGACTCTCGCTCACTTCCTGCCTCAGCCCCCACCATCCTGGTGGATGTGGACCCCCAGTCCCCGGTGATGCAGGAGGAGATCTTTGGGCCAGTGATGCCCATTGTGTGTGTTCGAAGCTTGGATGAGGCCATTAAATTTATCAACCAGCGTGAGAAGCCCCTGGCACTCTATGTGTTCTCCAACAATGACAAGGTAGGCCCCTTCCCAGATTGCTGGCCTATCAGCCACAGCACTTACATGCAAGGGGACCCTGGGATCCACCAGCCTGTGTTCAAATTCTCAGCTTCCTCATTCATTAGGTGTGTGACCTTCTGCAAATCACTTAACCTGTCTGTGCTTCTTTGGCCTTATCTCTAAGATTAGGATAGTCCCATCTTTCTGCATCTGTGGATGAAATGGTCATTGCTGTTTCCCCACACAGTGCCAAGGGTCATGAGACAGTTGCAGAGGGCTGGAGACATGACAGGGGCTAAGGTTGGCAGAGCTGGTGGTTGGGGCTCAGCCTCCACTTGTCCCTGGTCTTGAGGCTCCAAGACGTGTTCAGAAATGGTGGGAAGAATACAGGACAGCAACGTGACTGCCTGGGTCCTTACACAGGTGATCAAGAAAATGATTGCAGAGACATCAAGCGGTGGAGTGACAGCCAATGACGTCATTGTTCACATTACTGTGCCTACTTTGCCCTTTGGGGGTGTGGGTAAGTCTGATGCTGAAAACCTAGTGCTGGTCACCTCTGGTACTCTGGCTTGGGGTCACACAGCCATTTAGTGGCACGGCTAGGATGAGACTCTCTCTGGGCATTCTTGTGCCTGGAAGAGCTGCCCTAGGGGACACACTAAGCTTTGGCTAGCTCCAGAAGGCTCAGAAAAACGCATGCCTGAGGACTGAGAGTACAAACTTGGCTGGGATCCTTTCATTTAGGGAACAGCGGCATGGGGTCCTACCACGGCAAGAAAAGCTTCGAAACCTTCTCCCACCGCCGCTCTTGCATGGTGAGGTCTCTGCTGAATGAAGAAACTCACAAGGCCAGGTATCCCCCAAGCCCAGCCCAGGTGAGAGGCAAGACCCTGGGGTTTGGGGAATATGGACTGCACAGGACGACGGGGTGAGGCCTTGGGTCTCATGTTCTTTCTCTGTCCTCGCAGATGCCCCGGCATTGAGAGTGCTGCTGCACCTGACACTGGTCTTGCTGGCTATCCTGTCCTTGGAGAATTGCTCATGGAGCCTCATCTTGGCTTCTCTCCCACCTGCTGCCCCATGCATGTGCTCAACTCCCCAAAGGCTCTCACCTGATCCCTCCAAATCCTGCTGTTTGCTGGGCACAGAGATCAATAAAAGCTTCTGAGAAAAAGTCATGCATACAATGCTTCTTTTTATTCCTTGACCCCAAGTCCTTCAAGGTTTGGTCACCCTGACAAGCCTAACCTCCAAAGCTCCTTTTCCCCACATTAGCTGTGAGGCGGGAGGCCATGATTTGGGATGACATTTATCTTCCCCATGTCATGTTTAGATGTCAGCTCCATTCCCGGTGACTGGGTGAGAAAAATAGAGAAGGCTGAGCCATGATGACAGGTGGCTCTGGAACAAAGTGGAAGTCTCCTCTTCTCAAATTGAATGTGACATCTAGGGAAGGAGTCTCTCTGTGAGACAGCACAGTGGTCAGTACCAACAACCCCCACTGTTACAGAACCAGGTTTGTCCCACCTACTACCCTGTCCTCCGATCACTAAGAGTTTTGCAAGAGGAAGTTCGTTATGAGGTTGGCTGAGCTCGGGGCAGGGCCCTAACACTCAAATGCACCTCTCCAGGGGATGATTAAGACATGAGAGATGATCGAAGATCTATATTTGTGTGATCTGGTTCCATATCTCATCTTGTGATGCATGCTCACTGCATGGTAAGGCCAGCATAAGTCAAAATGTTGTTTTTGGACTCATCAGACCCAAGTGTGTGGTTTCAAGAACAGCACCTTCAAGTCCCTGGAAAGCAACTTAGGCAGCTGTTTTCATTGTAACCCACAACATAGAAGGATCACCTGCAGCAGCATACTCGACCAGGCCTGGCCAGCCTTTAATCCTGGCACTTGGGAGGCAGAGACAGACAGATTTCTGAGTTCGAGGCCAGCCTGGTCTACAGAGTTCTAGGACAGCCAAGGCTATACAGAGACACTCTGTCTTGAAAAATAAAGAGAGAGCTCAATCAAGCTAGGGTTACTGCTTGTAAATAAAACATCAGGATTCTGGGTCTCTTATTCAGGAGCTAGATGGGAAAGAATGGGGAGGAAAATCCCTGATAAAAACATGTTTATAGTAATACTTGTGGTCTCTCAAACCTCACCAGCCAACAGCTCAAAAGGAGATAACTTATTTCTGGCACTGGGATTTTTGTTAGGTAGGGACATTGTCACTCTGTTATCAAATAACTCCATGCTGACTCATTCCTATTCCATGAATCCTCTTCAAACCTTTTATCACTGCACTTCCTTCTCTTGAAAAGCCCCTTCACATGGCCTCTTGAGTCTCTTGAAAACTTCTCTGACCTCTATGGATATTTATTTATTTTTTTTAAGATTTATTTGTTTATTATATGGGAGTACACTGGAATTGCCTTCAGACACTCCAGAAGAGGGTGCCAGATCTCATTATGGATGGTTGTGAGCCACCATGTGGTTTCTGGGATTTGAACTCAGCACCTCTGGAAGAGCAGTCAGTGCTCTTAGCCACTGAGCCATCTCTCCAGCCCTGGATATTTCAAATTAAGCATTCGTATCCGAAAACGCAAAGCTACATCCACAAATGAGAGAAGAAAAATATGATGTTTGTCTTTCTGGGTCTGGGTCACCTCACTCAGAATAAGTGTTTCCAGCTCCATCTGTTTACCTGTGAATTTTATAATTTCATTTTTGTTGCCTTATTAACTTTAATTTAAAAACCTTGCAAATGAATGAAAACATGACACACCAATACTGACTAGACCGGAAGTCTCTGTACTCAATGATCATCTGTACAGCTAGACTAGGCATTCAGAATGTATGCTGTGGTATTTCACAATAAATCTTACACTTTCAATATTGAGAATATATATATATATGTCTGTGTGTGTGTGTGTGTGTGTGTGTGTGTGTGTGTGTATACATATATATGTTTGTTTTTGTTTTGTTTTTCGAGATAGGGTTTCTCTGTATAGCCCTGGCTGTCCTGGAACTCACTCTGTAGACCAGGCTGGCCTCGAACTCAGAAATCCGCCTGTCTTTGCCTCCCAAGTGCCAGGATTAAAGGCTGGCCAGGCCTGGTCGAGTGTGCTGCTCCCTCTATGTTGTGGGCAAGACACTCCACTGGTGTTGAGGTTTGGTCTTGCTGCCTATTGTAATGCTAAGTGTGGGCTCCAAGACCTGGAGTCTGCACATAGACCTGTGACCCTGCTTCCAAGTTATTTCTGATTGGTAAGTAAAGATGCCAACAGCTAATAGCTGGGCAGAAGAGACATAGGTGGGGTTTAGGTTTCTTGGACTTGGGAGTCAGAGGAGACATATGAGGAAGAGAATAAGCAGGAGAAGAAAGGAGAAGCCTTCCTCCTTGGGTTAGGAATAAAAAAAAACCATGGCCCTGAAGGCTGGCCAATTGTAGTAGAGCAACCCAGATGAAACACAGGGACAGAAACCCTGGGTCAGGATTAAATAATTTCTACAACCCACTGGTGCAATCGTGGCATGGATGTCTTGGGGTGAATTCCTTCCTCTGAAGGATGCCTGTTAGATTAGACTAAGGTCACCCACATGACCTCATTTTTACCTTACTAGTCTCTTTAGAAGATCCCAAGACCCGGGGCATTCTGAGTTGCTGGTAGTTAAAACTTGGTTGTTCTCTTTGGTGGGCCCACATACAACTAACTCAGCCCATCAGTCATGGTGAGCTCTGATGAATGGTGTTGTGGAGTCCTCTCTCCTAAGGACTAGTTAGCTCTCCCCAGAAAACATGCATTGGGTTACACCAGATGTCTACAAGAGATGAAATTTATTTTTGTCTTCATATACTCTCAGCAGATGGCTTCATGCCATATGCACTATAGGCATGGACCCATCTATCCATGAGGAAACAAATGGAGGTTCAGCAGGAAATGCCATATCTCACCGTGCTAACTACAGAGCATCTGCCTGTTGTTGATCCTTCAGCCCCTGTGCATGACCAGCTGTTGACAGAAGTAGATACTCTTGACTTGGGAAAAGGAGGTGTGGGGACCCCAACAGTGTCATTTGTATGTTCTGGAGGGATACATGAGAATATACAGGTGGTGGTCAAAATTGCTTTCTCTCCTCCTCTTCCTATTTGCTGTTAATATTTTAATACTATTTTTTAAAAGTTTAAGCATACAAAATGTGTTAAGTATCCATGCTTATGTCTTATTAGTGTCCACCTCTATCCCTCTCCCTTGTGCCCCGCACAGTGGGTACCTTCCTCCTGCTGAATAGTCCTTGTGCTTTCATGGGAGTAAACAGGATGTGTAGTAGTCTAGGTTCCACATAGGAGAGCAAGCACACTGTGTTTGTCTCCCTCCCCCAACCCCTTTAGACCTGTTCTCCATCCAGAGCCTATCTGCTGCTTCTCATCCTATGGATTTTGTTGTTGTTGTTTGTTTGTTTTTTGTTTTGTTTTGTTTTACATCTAGATTCTGGGGCCAGCGAGATGGCTCGGCAGGTAAAGGCATGGGCCTCAAAAGCTGATGATGACCTGAGTTTTATTTCCAGCTCCCACATGATGGAAGAAGAAAGCCAACCTCCAAAAGATGACTTCTACCTGAGCTTGTGTGCCCATGCAGTACCTAAGCATCTCTGTCTCTCAGTAAATGTAAAACGAGGACAGATAAAATGAACCTATATTCTGCATCTGAGAATTTGCCATTTTTCTGTCAACATGATGGTCTCCAGTTTTTCCACTTCCCTGCAAATGATATAACTTCTTATTTCTTCATGGCTGAATAGGATCCACTGTATCTATGTAAACCCATTAATCTGTTGATGGGCAGCTAAGCTGGTTTCTTATCTATGCTATTATGAACATGGATATGCTGGTATCTGTGATATGCTGACTTAGATTTCTTTTGTTTCATACCTGGAAGTTTAAGAAATTTTATAATATATATATATTTTTATAAAACCCCAAAGCTGACCAGTTCTTGATTAACACTATTTTTAGAGTAGATCTGAAGGCTAAACAATTGAAGAACAAAACACACACACCCTGGTCTAGGCCCAACATCTTTATTCAATCTATTTCCATTGCATGGGTTAGGTACTAATTTAAATTATGAGTCAATTCTTCCAACTATTGCTTTTACCCAGCACACAATCAGCCAAGACTTTTCGAAACCCATGTGTTCCCAGGGAGAGCATGCTACATCTCTGGGTTGTCTAAAGTGGTGTATTACAACATGCAACCCATTAGCCGGGAGGCACAGCCTTAGCAAATCACTGACAGTCCCACCATTTGCTTCCTTTACTGTCTAGGTGCTAAGGTTAAATGTGCCTTCTGCTTTGTTTTGACTCTGTAAACATGCGTGGAAGGCACAGCTC
The DNA here is from genome assembly GCA_019843815.1 of Montemys delectorum. Taxonomy (NCBI): domain Eukaryota; kingdom Metazoa; phylum Chordata; class Mammalia; order Rodentia; family Muridae; genus Montemys; species Montemys delectorum. The sequence goes on from JADRCD010192667.1 coordinate 32,154, forward strand.
AAAGAAAGCATTAGAAAATTCAGATTTGTTAAACATGCAGGCTTTTTTCTTCAAGGGAAAGAATGGATGATGTCCATTCACATGGAAGGCTGGAGTGGACATTGTCTAACAACCTAGTGTTCTTGTGCTAGTCTAGGAGCCAGCCTCCATCTGAATCCACCAAAGTCCTGAGCATTGTCTAGACCATAATTGTGAGCTTTGTTTCTTAGTGAAAACCCATTCTCATGATGGTTCTATTGTACTTTGCATTCTCAATGATCAGAGCCCATCCTTATACCTACTGCAAATCCCTCCTCCCTAGATCCTTGGCTGCACACTGTTTCTCTGTGAATAACAACCCATCCTTACTCAATAAAGACAAGTACTTTGCAAGGAGTTTCCATGTAGCCACTTCTAAAACTTTGTTGTGATCATTGTCTTGTGGAAACCTTTCCCCAAATGTTTGCTTTGTTTAAACGTGTAAGGACAATAAACTGCTATCAGACTCTAGAGGTTTGGGGCCTTGCTGATACTTGAAGAGACACCCCCGCCCCTCCCTCCAATCGTGGTCACTCCCAAGTTCACTCAGCAGGCAACCTCTGTCTGAATCACACTTGCTGTCTTGTTACAGGACAGAAAGGAAGAGCTCATTCACTTTTTGTTCACTTGTATTCATTGGATGGAATGTTCCAGGCACATGCACCTGGAGATTGTGGTGAAAGAAAGAAGTCAGCCTTCTTTCTTTTAATCACACTATCTGTATGTGGTCAGAAGAGACTAGCTTTTGCTACCAGAGAAAGTTCACCTCAAAATGCTGGTGGTTAAGTTGGCAGGAGGCTCCAGTGTCACCTAAGCAAGGGAGGAGGAAGCACGGAAGGCCACCACCAGATCAGCATCTCTCAAACTCAACTGGACAAAGCCTGGGATGCTGGAGCAGACAGGATGCTGGAAACATGGGGAAGCAACAGTTATTTGTGGGTAACAGGGATGTCTACCATATGGGCAGAGAAGGCCAAACACAAATAAACAGATGAGAAAAATCCAAGGCAGCCATGCTGTGAAGATAATGAAACTCTCAGCAGCCAAAGAAAACAGGTGTGTGAGGAAAGTTGCTTGAGGAGCAATTCAGCTCAGTTGGTAGAGTGTTTGCCTAGCACGAAACTCAAGTTTTCATCTCCAGCACTGTGTAAAACACTCACGGTGCCTGTAATCCCAGCACTAGAGAAGCGGAGGCAGGAAGATCAGATGGATGGATGTTCAGGGCCATCCTCAGCCAGAGAGAGCGGAAGTGCAGCTTGAGCTAGAAACCCTGCCTCACAAGTAAGAAGGTAAAGATGACCCAGCTTTCAGTAGGAATTGGCATGACTGGGTGTGCCAGTTGAGTCTTCTCTTAGAAGATCTAATGGGAGAGAATGCAGGGAGAGTTTGGAGTCAGATCTTAGTTTTACTTCATGTTTATTCTGGAGCTGTGTCAGCCAGGATAGCACCTGAAGTAAACCAGGTTGAGTTTACAGCAGAAAAGGGCATTGGGACTCTGCAGAAGCAGCAAGAGAGCTAGATGATGAGGCAAGCCTTGCATGGGCTTCCGAGAAGGGTCCCTGGGATGCATCGAAAGGTCCTCCCAGGATCTGTGGTATTTAAGGACTCATGGTCTTGTTCTCATCCCAAGGATCAGACAATGGTATGGAGAAATGGTTCAACTGCCTTTGACTCCCAATAAAGAGGTGACTAGACACAGTAATTACTGGTTCACCTCCATTCAAGGTACCTGTTAATCAAAGCAGCCAAGCTTCATACAACGTCTCTAAACAGTAGACTTTAATTTCTACATAATGTCCTGACTCCAAGGGAGTATGGGGAATGTTCTGATTTCTGGCCACTGATGCTGAGAAAGTTGTAAGCAGAAGTGAGAATGGCGTGGGTGGGGTGGGGGGAGGGGGGAGGGTGGTTGGGCCCTGTTTTCAGCACGGGGGGGGGGGGGGGGGGAAGGGAAGGCAGGGGGGGGGGGTTGTTGCTCAGTTCCCGTGCCTACAGTTTTCATAACTGATTATAGTTCTCGTGTTTGTCTCCTAGGGCTGGCCTGCAGATTAGATGAGCTCATTTGTTGACTTCCTGCCTTTGCTAGGGACAGTTTGTTAGCTATTATTTTGGATACTCCTAAAGTTTCTCTTCTTTTGGAATGGACTCCAAGATCACTCTGTTGGTAGAAAGCTTGCAGAGAGCTTAGAAAGAATGGCCCTGAGAGGATGGCTCAGTGGTAGGCTGGGGACAGCCGAGCCCCTCTCCTGTCTGCTAATACTTTCTGGACAGGCTGCCGTCCTACTTGAGGACCCATCCAGAGAGGGTGTTGCATAAGCCATATCTTTCCCTTTGTTTACAGGAAATTCTGAGAAGATCAACTGGGCTTGGCCTAAGCTGCTTAAATCCTCAAGGCAACAGAAATTGTCTGGGCAAGCCAGGCAACCATATGCAAACCATCTGCCCAGGCCCATAGCCAGGCTGGCAGGCCGGGCGGCTGCTGGCAGCCTCTCACTAGCCACGTTCTCTCCAAGATCTAGGCCTGGCATGCGGGAACTATGTAGTGTATGGGCAGCATTCATGTACCCACCGTAGCCTTGAGCTTGCTGCCTCTGCTCTCCTCGAAGAGCAGAGGGGGAGGCACTTTAGCCCAGTGATGAGAGGGTGGATGGGTGGGGAGACGGCCGCCTCTGCTTTGATGAGAGCTTCTAAGTAGAGGATGGAACACTCACAGCTTCTTTCTCCCTCTCGATGACAGTGGCTGGAGGAAACTTCAAATTTCCCCAGAGACAGTGCTCTTGTCCTCCTGGGAATGCTGCCAGGTCTGGTCCCAAGCACTGTGATCACAGAGTGTCATCCTGGGAGCAGGTGTCAGATGTGACCTCCGACGCCCTCATGCTACCTTTGAGGAAGTGAATGTCAATGCTGATAACGGCTCTATTCCCAATGGCTCATGTGCCTACTGGAGGTTTAGCTGTTGGGGAACTGGGTGGCTTCCAGTTACCTTTCCTACCGGGGGAAGGCCAAGGGTGTATACCAGAGAAGTCCTGGCCTCACTAGCAGCTCTGGCAGAAGAGAGTTGGGCCTTACAGAGGGTCTAGGCAGAGTTCTTTTTTCAAGCTAACCTCAGCTTTCTAAGGGTCTGAAAATTACTGAAGGAAGACCCCAGACTTGAATAGCATGCAAAAACAAACACCAGAGGGTTTATTCTGCAGAAACAAGCAGCATGTGGGGGTCAACCATTCTAAGGCATGCAGACTAAGGCATGCAGGCCTTCTTATAGGGAACTGAGGAGGAGCTTCTATCTTCTAAAGATAGAAGGATTGAGTAATCTAAAATTTCATTGGTGGGTGCTAGGGGGTCACAGGTGGCCAGTGGTCTGCATTCCTATGTCATGAATGCTTAACCATAGAATGAAATTGGGCTGCCCCGTGCAGATGGCACATTCTGAGATAAGATATTTCCCCATTTTTGTGGTTATCCCCAGGCTGTTCTTTGGGAGGGGGGTTTATGATCTTGTTCTGGACTTTATGGTCTGTTCCTAGAACCTTATCATCGGATTTTGAAATCAGACCTGGTCCTTAAATGGAGACAAATGGGGTTTATGTTGTTCTTTCAACATAAAAGACAGAATAAACATTTTCTTTTTTTTCTAACTAAGCAGTTTAAAGCAGGTGGAGAGGTCCCTACACAGCACACATAACTACCCCACAGCCCACTCCCACGGCAGGCATCCCTAATTAATCACCATCTACTTCTCTGCTGAGTTGTCTGAGGCGCATTGTGAGGCTATATGGTATAGTAGAACTGTTATGAAATAAAATGTTGTGATGGGGGTTCCCTGAGACATCACACCATGCAACAGATCTGGTATAAAGGGGGCTTACTTTCGGTAAGGGAAGGGAGTGAGGGCCTGGAGAAGGGGTAGAGAGAGCAGAGCTATGAGGGTAGAGAAAGGAGAGACAGAAAAGGACAGAAGGTGGGGGGAGAGAACTGGGGTAGGGAGGCAGTCCTTTTATATGCAGCACTCACCTGGAGGCAGGTAATGGCTGCAGATGATGACCTAAGCCATTGCCAGGTCCCTGGGTGGAGCCTGCAAGCTAACAGGAACACTGTGGCCAGCCGAGCAGAGCCAGTCAGGCTAGAGAAACCCCATCTACCAACTGTTGAAATTTAATTGCAATCACATCAGTGCAAAGAGGGGGGATCTTAAAAGGTTATTGGGTCATGAGAACGGGTTCTCATGTGATCCTCAGGAGAGTGGGCTTATCATCACGGCACTTCGTATACAAGGGGAATTCACCCCTTTCATTCCATCTCACCATCTTACCATCCATCATGCTGTGACAAACCAGGAGCCCTTGCTGGCTGCCAGATCCTCACTCTTGGACTCAGCACCTTTCAGAACATTGAGAAAAGCAAATTTCTCCCTGCATCTAACATAACATCTCTACAGAAACTTCTAAACCTGGAAGACAAGATGGAGGGACAAAGGAGACACTTGGGTTCAGAGCCTCTGACAGGCTTTCAGTCTGTCTGGTTCTGACACACCGAGAGGGGAGTGGTGACCTTGGCTTAACTACAGTGAAAGAGCTCTCTCTCTCCCTCCCTTCTTCCCTACCTGCTCTTCTCTTTCTCTCCTAAAGGCAGCTGGCCTAAGGCCAGTGCAGCAATAGTGGCTTGAGTAGACCACTCTGGGCTCCTGGGCTCAAGAACATTCCAAGGCTTGGGTCTGGCCTCCAGGGACTCTGTGTGTGCAGAGTCTCTCCTGCTGCCCTCAAGCAAATCTGCACATCACCCTCAGACTCCTCTGAATCTGACTCAGTTATGGCAGGGAGATAACCATCCTGACTCCACCACAATGAGTAAAGTTACCTAAGCTTGCCTGCCGGGCCTGGAACTGTCCCCTACACTGCCCTTTGTGGTTGTGTGCAAGCTGGGAGGTCAGCCTCCTCTCTCAATTTCTAAGAGTGTTATTAGGATAGAATTCATGCACCACAGTTACCTTTTCCAGGCATACAAATGGCTTTTAGTACAGTCATAGGTGCATGATGGTTATTAGTACTGACTCATTTGACAGGAGCCCAAGCTACGCACTAGACAAGCCCATGGGCACACTTTAAGGGAGTCTCAGATTGGGTTAGCCTCTGGGCATGCCCGAGTGGGATTTTCTCAGTTTGGTTCATTGAATCGTGAAGGCTTACCCTAAATGTGAGCCTCACCTTCCAGAGGTGCCCCAGAAGCTTGAGGGAAAGCTTTTGGTTTGTGTGAGACTTTACCCCTGCTGGTGAGCTCATCTGCCCTGCTGCTGCCACACTTCTTGGGCATCAGAACCCAGCTTCTTCCAACTTCTAAAGCGTCTCGAAGAGCAATAGTTTTCTAAAAGTCTTCCAGGCCTCTGGCCTCATAAATCAAGCAACTACTGCGTTCTCAGCTTCCCCATGACAAAGATGGCCACTGTTGGACTCTACAGACTGCATTGTATAAACCAGCGGAATGCATTCCCCCTGTGATACACAGCCATGGCTCAGTCCTTGTCCTGTAGTTGAATACATACACAATGCAGTCCACTTAAGAATAATTTTACCTACAAGTTGGCTCCTCCTTGGCACCACTCGCACACGTACCACCCCAGCCCCTGGGAGTCATGCCCCTCCTTCTGTATCTGTGGATTGCCTTGGCGGGATATTTTGTATGCATGGAATCATGGGGGATGTAACCTTTTGTGTCTTGTCTTTGCATGATGTTTTCCAGATTCACCTATGCCACAGAGTGTGTCAGCAGCTGACTGGGCGTAGCTACCATGTGAAAAAACAACAGTTGGTTTATCCTTCCATGAGTTGACAGGCACTTGGGTTGTCTCCACTTCCTGGTGTGGCTAAGTAAGTTGTCATACCCTTGAGCCAAGGTGACATGTACGGGAGTAGTGGGGGGGTTTCTTATTAACTTCCCAAACGATTATTGATCATGTTTAAATAGACTTTGAGACAAGGTCTCATGTAGTCCAGGCTGGCCTTTAACTCACTAAATAGCCAAGGATGACCCTAAATCATGGATCCTCCTGTCTTCACTGCCCAAATGCTGGGATTACAGGCATGGGTCACCATTCTAGTGCTGGATTGAATAGGGGCTCTCCACATGCATGCTAGGAAGGCACTCTGCCAACTAACTGGGTTACATCCCTGCCCCCTAAATAAACATTTTAAAAGAGTAGCTTTAGGTTTACACAAAAAGTTGCTCAAAAAGTAGAGACAGCAGCCTTCCCTCCTTCCTCTCCACCCAGCCATTCTTACCTGTTACGGGTGCTTCCGAGTTTGTTATACATGATTCACTAACGCTGGTATGTTGCTGTGAGCTCACTTTACACGCACCAGTCAGTTTTCTGCTGCTGTGATAAAATGCCCTAGAAAAGCTATTTAGAAGGCACTCATGAGGGAAGGCCTATTTTAGCTGAATTTCAGAGGCTCCTGCTGCCCTTAGCCTGTGGCGAGGCAGAAGGTTGTGGCAAAAAGCCTGCGGCGGAGGAAACTGCTTCCCTCATGGCAGCCAGGAAGCAAAGAGAGAGACAGGGACCAGAGTCCCATTGTCCCATTTAGGGTCCTCTACCAGCACCAAAATTCTAATAGACCTCTCTTAAATACCCCACCAAGCTGCAGCATCTTCATTTCACCTCAAGTTGGGAAGCAGGCTTTTAACTCAGGATTCTGTGGTGGAACATTTTCGATCTAGGTAGTAGCTTACATCGGAGGGCTTTCTGCAAGTACTCGGTGATGTTTATCCATGGGGCTGTGGTCACTGGGGACTCACTGACCTGAGGTATACTTAAGGCTAACTTATAGCTGGCAAGGGTGCATGCGCCAGCCTGGTACTCAGCTGTGTGGACAGAGAACTCCCCACTTCTCACAGGGGCTCCATACAGCATGGGGCAGGCATAGGTGAAAGGATGGTTTTTTGTGTTTCAGGGAGTTAAGACTGAAGATGGGGCTGGCGAGGTGTCTCAGCGGGTAAGAGCACTGACTGCTCTTCAGAAGGTCCTGAGTTCGGATCCCAGCAACCACATGGCGGCTCACAACCTCCCGTAATGAGATCTGACGCCCTCTTCTGGTGCATCTGAAGGCAGCTACAGTAAATTACACTGGAGCGAGCGGGGCCAGAGTGTGTTCAATTCCCAGCAGCCACACACATGGTGGCTCATGGTCATCTCTACAGCTACAGTGTACTCATACACATAAAATAAATAAAAATAAAATCTTAAAAAAAAAAAAAAGACTGAAGATGGAGTATTTAAACATGCAAGGGACTCCCAGACTGAGAAGGCACTCCTGACCTCTGCCCTTTCGTTTGACCCTACTTGTTCACTGGGCTGGCCTAGACTGACAAGGCAGCCATGCTGACCTGAGGGAGGAATAGTTGAGAGGTGTAGTTTCTTCAGGCTACCATGGTGCCCTGCTTTGACAGCCTCCCTCACCACGCTCTTCTCTGTTCTCTTCCTTAAAACCTACTCCTCACACCTTTGGCTCCAAGAAGGGCCAAGTAGACAAAGACCCCTAAACTCAGCAGAGAGAACCTTAGACCTGCCCAGGACCCATAGAAGGAAGAAAGACCCAAAACCAAAAAATCCTGGAGCTGACTAAAGTGGCTTGGGTCACATCAGGAGGTTTCTACACAGCTTAGGGACATCTTCATAAGCTGGGGACTACATGAAGATGGGCACCTCATGCTGGAAGTGCCATGTGCCAAGAGGCTTGAGCTAGATGCTAGGACGTCATCATTACAAGGCTCAATAAGGTGACACTGACATCAGCTACCAATGTTCCCGAGATCTTTATTTCTCCAGGGCATATGCAGCTTTTTGATGGAAATAGAAGGACCTTTGGACAATGGCAGAAGATGGAAGAGAGGGAAGGAGAAGAAGAGAGGGCTGGGAAGGGCCGCTGTTGGTCTGTGGTATAGAAGACACATGAGCAGGGAGCTGTGGGAGAGAACTGACCAACAGCAGGAGCGTGCACCATCCAGGTCTCCTGTGTACAAACACCCCTGGAGCATTTTTGGAATTGGGTGTGGCACCATGGGAATGTCTTGATACCTCTTTATCTGGTTTTGCTTATCTCTTCATCTCCTCTGGAACTGTGCCATTGCATTCTGCAGTCCACTCTTTCACTGCTCACGTGAATCCAGGACCCAACCCTTCTTACTGTCTGGCTTCCTCCCTCCCTTACCCCCACTTAATCATTCTTCCTAACTCCAGACTGAGACTGCTTAAATAATGCGTTGTTTTGAGCCCTCCATGTGTCCTATTGCTCTGCCTGTCATGAGGGGCCACAGGTTACCTGTGCGTGAATGAGCAGAGATGGGAGTGAGGGTGGAGGTTGCTGGACAAAATAAGAAGGTATTTGGCTGCTTTCCCAAATGGAGTCAGTCCTGCCCACAGGGATGCTACAGAGGAACAGTAAACAGTGGATTCCCAGCAGGAAGCAGCTAGGATCACAGGGCAGCAGCCTCTCCTACACCACGCAGGGTGTGGCATGGACCCACCCTCTGCTTCCACTTGTTCCAGGACTGCGGGCAGGCCACCTACTAACCTCTCTGAGAAATAGGAGTTACTGTAGTTGTGCTCACAACCAAGTAAGTGCAAGAGACCCGGAGCTTTATGTAGTCTCAGCTCCACGAATGAGCACCTTGTCTGGACTCAGTAAATCCTCAGGCAGAAGTGGGTGGGAAAGACGCACCATGCAACAGCAGCATGCTGCTCCCTCTATAACCAGCAGGGGGCAGACAGAGGCCAATTTTAATGGGGAAAGTGATCATAAACGGGCCATGGGTCTGTGTTCAGGTACATAGTCCCGCTTATTAGACGATTTTGAAGAAATGAGGTATGCACCAGCTCCAAAAGGAAACTGGCATCCGAGCCAATAGCTTAGGGAAACGTCCTCCTGTTTGGCTGCCTTGTTTGTTGATCATGTACACATCATTTGGTTATTTTTTAATTATATAAGATATGGGGTCTTGTTGGGGGTGCTGTTGTTTTGTTTTACAAACTACACATCACTCTAGATTTCAACTCCCTAACCACCAGGCTATCTCTTGGGCTCTGCCTTCTGTCTCCTGCATCTCAAAGCCACCAACCTGAGTTTTTAATATCCTGGTTAGAGTCTTGAAGGTTCTGGTGAAGTTCCTCTTCAAAGGAGGGGCAGGAAGACTTGCTCTCCTGCCCAGCTTCAGGCTGGTCAGCCCCTGAGCTTCTTTTTCTAGAAGGTGGTTGGGACTCTTGTGTGGATGTGTACCTAGCACTTCCTGTTTTATGAGGACTTCATGACACTCCTCTGAATTCTTATGGGAAATCTGATCTGGTAATTTCCTTAAGATGCACTATCAGAAGCAGTCTCTTGATTAATGGCTTTTGAAACTCAATGTCAACTGCACGGATTCTTATCCAGCAGCAAGAGTTTACTAGCACTGAGAGTAAAAATATTTTTATTGGAGAGTTTCTGTCCCACTCTTTCCCATCTAGCTCCACAGGAATCTGCTATTTCTAATACCAAGCTATAATCCTAGACTGGGCAGGTCCTGAGCTATTCTAAATTATACCCCAACCAAGGCCCTCAATATATGTTCTCAGGGATGGCTTCTTTTAGCCATTTGCTCATGGTCCATTCTGCCTCATAGGGACCTTCTTCTCCACTCTCTCTCTCCTTCTCATGGTCTCTCCCCCCCAACCCCCCTTTTTTTTTGAGACAGGGTTTCTCTGTATAGCCCTGGCTGTCCTGGAACTCACTCTGTAGACCAGGCTGGCCTTGAACTCAGAAATCCGCCTGCCTCTGCCTCCCAAGTGCTGGGATTAAAGGCATGCGCCACCACCGCCCAGCTTTGTGGTCTCTCTCTCTCAAGACCTGCCACTTGATCCTAAATTCCACCTTGCTGTCCTCTCTGCCCAGTTATAGGGTCCAGCCTTTCATTACACAACAAGGACTATTTAGGAGCATTCTTTACAGCATGTTGGTTAACACTGTGCCCCAAGATCAGGTTGTGGTCTGGACAGGGCCACAGAACTCAGCTTTTGAAAACACAGCATACAAACAAGACTTAACCTCAACAAGTGTCATTTACTAATTTTTTTTTTTGTTTACTCTTACTATAATTTTCCCAATGATAAAGAAATTGCTCTGATATGCATTTTTCTTATTGCTTATAAAACTAAGTTGTTTTTAATGTATTGATGGTTCTCTGGTTGTGAATAGTTCCTATCCTCCACTTAGTACCTTAAACTTTCCCCATCACTATAATCCTCATTTAATAATATAATTCTTGCCGGACAGTGGTGGTGCACGCCTTTAATCCCAGCACTTGGGAGGCAGAGGCAGGTGGATTTCTGAGTTTGAGGCCAGCCTAGTCTACAGAGTGAGTTCCAGGACAGCCAGGGCTACACAGAGAAACCCTGTCTCGAAAAAAGAAAAAAGAAAAAAAATATATAATTCTTTTCTACATACATTGAAAAAATTTTCCAGTTTGCAATTTTGCTTTTTTTTTTTTTTCCCACATTAAAATGACCTTTGTTTTGTCTCAAACCAAGAGACACCAGCACTTCTGGGCTCATATTTTTCCTTCTACTCACACCAACCAAACGCTACACCCAATAGCTGTGGGTGGGACAGCGGGGAAGTGATTGTGGCGGCGCCCTTCTATGAAGTATCTGTCCCCCCACCACTACCATGGCCACCCGGGGTGCCTGCTCCCCAGCACTACCATGGCCACCCGGGGTGCTTGCTTATGTGGGTCTTGGGGAGCCAACTGTATAGGTCACATGTATTCTGGCAAATGTCATAACCTGTGTTTCTGTGGTGTGTTCTGGGTGCAGTCAGTGTTTTGTTGGTACTGACATCCAGGTACTGGGAAACCAGGCGTGTTAAACACGCAGGGTCATCTCTTCAAAGGAAGAGATGCATAACCCGGTTTCCCTCGTGAAAGCTGGGGATGGAGGAGGTTAATAGCCCAGCTCACCTCTATAGAGTCAGGCCACACCCGAACCTTACAAACAGGACCAGAGGTGGTTAACAGCCGCAGTGCCATCTGTATGACCTAGATCACACCAGATCCTTTCCCAAGCCCTGAAGCTAACACAGGTAGTCTATGTGCAGAACCCACCTGCACGGAAGAAGTGACACATGCTTTGAGAAGAGTTGCCATGTAATTATGTCTTACTGTGCGCACAGGATGGTGTTATACCGGGAAACTTCATTTGCAGATTGTATTGTAGTTAAACATTGCCTAAAATAAGCGGCCCCGTGTTAGCCTCTGGATGTTTGAATCAACACTGTCTACCAAGTCATGTGGAACTGGGCCGTCTTCTTGTCCCACGCGGCCAACCTGCCGACCCTCAACCCTCGTATTTGGTTTCACACCTGGGGACAAGGGACTGAGGTGGATATTTTAGTATCAAAGCAGACCCGCCCTCCAGGTTCTCCTCGAATCCTTCTGTCCCTACCTGGCATACACTGCCCCCAACCTTGAATTTTCCAGCTCAGGGGCTGGGCTGCCCTTCTCCCAGAGGCCCCTCCTTCTATAATCCAGACATTTTGCACACGCCCCCCCCCCCCCGCTTCCAAGAGACACCAGCACTTCTCCTCTTCTCTCTGTGTGCACACCCTTTCTCTCCTTTTCTTCCCTCTCTTTCCCCCTCCCTAGGCCTCAATCCTTGGGGACCAGTGAATTTACCTGGGAGCAGCCTCCCAATAAACCGCCTTTCATATAAGCTAATCTGGTTTGAATTGACTTATCTCACCAGTGGAGAAAAGAAACCTGGTGTTTGTAGAGACCTTCACAATGTTTGAATGAACAGTTTGAGTACAATGGATGGCCCTCCCCAGGGGGGATGGCCTCACCCAGACAGTTGAAGGATTAAGAACCCACCCCACCCCAAGGTGAAAGAGGCTCTGTCCTCCCTGGTGGCTTTAGATAGCTTCATTGGCTCTCCTCCCAGTTCTCAGGCCTTTGTACCAAAACCACACCATCAGCTTTCCACGGCTCCTGGGGCTCCAGCTTTGAGTGGGGAGTGTAGATGTTAGCACTTGCCAGCTTCTTTAACCACATGAGCCAGATTTCAGTTACGATTGACTTCACGGAAAAGATTTTCAACTTCAGTATGGCATGGAAGCGTAGTTAGAGTAACCTAGCTTCACACGTATTGTGTGAGGCTGTGAATGTGGGCCCTGTATTCTCAATTGTTAAATGAGAATACAGTCCCAAGTGCTGGCAGGATATGTGCTATTGTTATTTCTGGAGCCCAGAAGACCTGCTTTCTGTATGTAAACGTTTGTTGCCTCTTTACTCGCTCAAAAAGGTGTAAACAGAGTGATCAATGATTCTCTGAGATCACCACATTAAAAAGCAAGCTGCCATGGGGGAGGCGACATCGCCCTTAATCTGGCCAAAAGGCAACACTAAGTAAGATAGAGTGGTGTAGTCCTGCTGCTGATTGGTTCAGAGTATGTAAACTATGAAACCCCTCCCACTATGCTAATAAGCCTTTCCTAGCAGGAAAGAGGAGAGACTTTTGATGAATAAAGAGCTGGAGCTCTGGTAGGAGCAGAGCAGAGAGTAAGACTTGCAGTGGAGACTTGGTAGCAGGGGAGTCTGGATGGCTAGCTCAGGAGACTGCCCCCAGCCAAAAGGCTAACAGGCGTATACTATACTCTATAGACAATGTTGATCCAAACATCTGGTACTGGGCAGTTTATTTTAGGCATGTTTACGTACTGTACAATTTGCAAACGAGGTTTCCTGGTGGAACACAACCCTGTGTGCACAGTAAGTCATAATTACATTGAAACTTTCCTCAAAGTGTCTTGATTATTTGACCTCAAGTGGTCCCAGAGGCCCCCCCCTCGCCCCAGCAGTGTAGGCACATACCCACTGGGTTCTTCACTTTCATCTTACTGTTTAAGAGGCTCCACGAGCTATCCACACCGCACTGCATAGTAACCTTTGGGATATTTGTCCAGCCGTAGACCAGTGCAAGCATTCATAGTTCTGAGCTGGGATGGGTTGGCAGCTTAGGTGTGGTCAATGTGTTGATGATATGCATGGTATTTTCTCTGTTTTTGAATATCTTAAAATGTAGTTATTGTTATTTAGCCATTTCATGCATACATGTATATATATTATACTTTGGTCATCTACCCTTACCTGACTCTTACCACTCCTACTGAGCATCTCTTCCCACAAGGTCCCCTCCTACTTTCCTATCCTGTTTGGCGGGCTTACTGTATGTGGTCCACAGCACTATTAACCAGCAATACCTGACCTGTACAGTCAACTCCACCTTAATCTAATATTTTTCAAGCACAAATCATAACTTTGCCATAATTTGTTCTATGCTAAGTTAACTAGCAGAGCCCCCATTCCATAGAGTATCTGGTATTTCCAGCTGACCCAGCAGTGTGATACAGTGATAGGTCTATACTGGGATCCTGTGTGGCACAATTAGATCCACAGCTCAGTGACACCTGGTACCGCCTGCTGGCACTGTGTTCCTGATGCTCGAAATTCAAGTCTTTCACCCTCCCACATGGAGCTCTCTGGCGAGATGCTGGCAAAATCAGAGTGCAAACTGCCCTGAGTGCACCCAAGCTCGGTAAGCTACACCCCATCCATATCCACCCAAACAAAAGGCCAGTGCCATTGACCTCTTTCAGGCAACAATAGGTTTTGTCTACCTCATGGAAACCACTGGAATGGACTACTCTCCTGAAGTCTGCACCCTTCAGACCAAGCTAATGGGATCTTGTCAAACAGGACTTTGGAAAAAGCCCGGTCTAGGAAACGCCCTATTACAATAGCACTGTAACGAACAAACAAGACCTTTCCTAGATACCACTGCAAAGTTTAACTGCTGATAGCAATGTCAATTAATAATATTTACACGGTGCCTGGCACATGGAATGCAAAAATGTGCCACAAGTACTTTGAAAGCATTTTATAATTTTGGAGTTCTAATATGTGTTTGCTACACAAAGGTGTGTGTGCTCACACAATCATTTCCATGACATGTGTAGAAACTTAGCGTTCCTAAGACCACACGACTCACATGAAGCAGAGTCACGATTCAGATTCAGGGTCAGACCCAGGCTCTCTAGCCTCAGATTACAGAACAGAAAAACTAGAGAAATCAACGAGACAGGAAAGCTCAGGCCCGGGCCAGGATTCTACTGATGTTCCCAATGCAATGGCTGGTTTGCATGTACCCCTCTGACCTCTGCAGACAGAAGGGCCTCCCACCACCCACGGGGGTCTAGAACATGCTCTGCAGAGGTTTCTTACAGTCAGCAAGGCTCAGTTCCTGCCACAGCCTCAGTCTAAGGCGACTCCCTCCAAAACTTGGTCTCTGGAAGCCAGTCAGTCCCTAAGATGATCTGTGTTGCCCTGTCCAGCAAGCCAACAGCACCAACAATCACCATCTGTGTCCTTGCCCAGGCCACCAGAAGGAGTAGTCATGGGGAGTTGGGGAGGTCGGCTGGTCCCTCAGGTCCTAAGATCCTGTGATACCACAGTTTGGGGTCCATTTGGGGAGGAGACACACCACTGCCTATGTGGCCTATGTCACCATGAGAGGCAAAGAGCTGGGGATAGGAACCTGCAGAGGACACTAGAGGAATAACTGCTGGGGTAGAGGAGAGGTAGTTAAAGGGCCTACAGCTCCCAGGAAGCTGATTCCAGGTTGAGGGAGTAAAGGAACTAAGAGACATGCTTGAGCCGCCTCCCTCTTGCCCTCCCATCCCTAAAGCAAGAGCTCTGCAGAACATAGCGTGCTGCCCCAGTCCAGCCTCCCTGTGGCCCAAGGGCTGTCTGTGCAAAACTAACTCATCTGGACATGAGGGCAGGCACGCTGGGTGCTGTTGCTTTGGGAGGCAGCCATCTTGGTACTTCCTCCCTGTATTGGGAGGAAGAAGCCGTGTTTGGGGTAGCTTCCTCATCCCTTCAGGACCCATTTCCCTGTCCATCTTCTGTGTCATACTTTGTAGGGCCCAGTGCAGGGATATGGCAGGAGCCCTTGGAGGAGCCTGGCCCAGGGAGCTCCTTCCTGGGTTCCACCCAAGATAATGATAGGTGGCAGCGAAGAGGACTCACAGATAAAATGGAAAGGTATAAGCTGTGTGCCCTACATTCCTGACCTCAAAAACATCACAGTCCTGTGTTGCCCTCCTTCATGATGAGCCTTGCTGAGACAGAGGTTGGGTCATTTCCCAAACATCAGGGCTGCACCTGAGCTCCAAGTCTCTGTCAAGCAAACTCTGCAATGGGACAGTAACCCCTACCAGGTCCTTCACCAACAGATCTGCTGGGGTCTTGCTCCTTCTGGTGAGTCCTGCCTGGCTGGGCCTATCTCACAAGCTGGAAAGCTCTATCTGCTCATACGTCCTTCAGTGGCCTTGACCTGTCATTTTTAGATGAGAAGCCAGCCTGGGAAGGGCATGTAGTTATTCAAGATCTCACTGTGTGGAAGGTGAGTGGGGATGGAGCCTGTCGTGCCCTGAACCCTATCTGGGCCACTCCATGGTGTTGACCAGGTGACTCTGGTTCTTGTCCCTGCTTGCCCTTCCATCGACACCAGCAACAGCTTAATCTACCTCCCCTATGGGCCTTTCACAGAGCCACAACCTAGGTCTGTGTGCTTGGGAGTGGGAAGAGCTCTTCAAAGTCATGTTTATGCCTTTTGTACTCAAGCAAAGCTGTCAGCTCAGGGTCTTGGGCATCTTCCCTTGTGCCTGGGGCCCTGGGTGGTGGGACACTGGCTCCGATCTGCTTCAGGAGGTGGGGCTCTCCAGTTAGGATCTCATACACAAGATGGCCACCACCTGGGGGGCACCTACCCTGTTTTCACCTGATGTTTTAGAAGAGTCACAGCAGGAGAGCAGGTAAACCCTGCCTCCAGAGGATCCTTCTGGTCTCTCAGCACCCTCAGAATACACCTCATACATTAATCATTAATACCTAAAAAATATAAAATACTCAAAGTTGGAGGTACAAAAAAAAAAAATCCCTGTCTATAAGTGAGCAAAAGAACAGACAGACATTTTTCAAGATAGGAGGTACAGATGGCCAATAAGTTACTGAAAAAAAAAAAAGTGGTCAGCATCTCTCACTCTCAAGGAAATGAAATTTAAAATTACACAGATCCCTTTTCACTCCAGTCAAGATGGCTTTCCTGAGGTAGGGTGTGTGTATGTGTGTGTTGTGGGGGGGGGGGCAGCTGACCCTGACAAGGAGGGGGTGGGAAATAATCCTTATGCTCCATTAGTAAGAATGTAAATTAAACTGCCACTGTGTAAGTAAATCTGGAGGCTCTTCCAAAAAGAGATGGCTCAGTGGTTAAGAGCAGTGGCTGCTCTTATGAGGACCCAGATTTGGTTCCTGGTTCCTGTGACATGACAGGTCACAGCTGTCTGTAACTCCAGCTCCCCAGCATTCAGTGTCTTCTTCTGCCTTACACAGGATGCCAGGCACACGTGCTGTGCACATGTATGGGGATGCAGGCAAAGTACTAATGCACATACAAAGCTCACATTTTAAAACTTTCATAAAAATAAACATGACCCAGTCATATTTGTATGGTTTGTTTTAGCCACCGACTTGATATAACATAGACTCATCTGGGAAGGGGGTCTAAATGAAGAACTGTCTACACTGGGTTTGCCTCTGACATGACTGTGGAGACTGGAGACTGACTCAAATAAGTCAATTGATGTGGCAAGATGCAGCCTAGAGTGGGCACCACAAGGCTTAGTTAGAGGGCCCTGAAATGTCTAAGATTGAAGAAGACATGTGAGCATGTGTGAGTCTATTTATTTCTCTTTATTATGGACAGTGGATGTGACTAGATTCTCCAAGCTCCTGACACCATGACTACCACAATAGAATAAGCTGTAACCCAGAATTGTGAGCTAAAATCCTTTCTTTCTTAGCGCCTTAGTTAGGGTTTCTATTGGTATGAAGAAGCACAATGACCACAGCAATTCTTATAAAGGAAAACACTTAAATGTTAGTCAATCAATTGGTGCTAGCTTATAGTCCAGAGGTTTAGTCCATTATTCTCATGGTGAGAAACATGGTGGCATAAAGGAAGATGTGGTGCTGGGGAGGGAGAGTAGAGAGTTCTAAATCCAGACCAGCAGGTAGCAGGAAGAGAGCAATACTGGGCCTGGCTTGAGTTTCTGAATCCTCAAAGCCCACCCTCAGAGACACACTTCTTTAAATAAGGCCACATCTACTCCAATAAGGCCACTCCTACTAATAGTGCCCTTTGCTATGGGCCTATGAGAGCCACTTTCATTCAAACCACCACATCTAGATTGCTGTTTTGTTTTGTTTTGTTTTGTTTTGTTTTTTGAGGGTTTCTCTGTGTAGCCCTGCCTGTCCTGGAACTCACTCTGTAGACCAGCCTGGCCTCGAACTCAGAAATCCGCCTGCCTCTGCCTCCAAGTGCTGGGATTAAAGGCATGTGGCACCACTTCCCGGCCTAGGTTGCTTTTTATCTAGATTTTTAAAGACAACAAATGAAACTGGAGCACTACCTAAAGGAATTATATCATCACATAGAGACACATGTATACCCACCCTACAGAGACACATGTATACCCACCATACAGAGACACATGTATACCCATCATAGAGACACATGTATACCCACCATAGAGACACATGTATACCCATCATAGAGACACATGTATACTCATCATAGAGACACATGTATACCCATCATAGAGACACATGTATACTCATCGTAGAGACACATGTATACCCATCA
>JADRCD010192668.1:2499-16538 GCA_019843815.1 Montemys delectorum
AAGAAAGAAAGAAAGAAAGAAAGAAAGAAAGAAAGAAAGAAAGAAAGGGAAGAGGAGAGAAGAGAAAAAAGAGAAAAGAGAAAGAGAAGAAAAAGATTTATTTAAAAAAAATAATTTGTGGGGAAGACACGGTTTCCGTAAAATCATGCACTGCCTCTGGCTCTTGAGTCTTTCTGCTTCATCTTCCACACAGATCCCCGAGCCTTGAGGGAAGGCATTTTTAATAAAGACATCCCACTTAAGGCCGAGTGCTCCAAAGTCTCCCTCTGCTCCGCATCGTCCAGTTGTTTATCTCCTTGTTAATTACCATCTACTACAAGAACCTTCTCTGATGAGGGCTGAACAGCATCAGGAATTATGGGTAACCACACGTGGACAGAGAGGATCTGGAAGATGTTGGGGAAGGGGAAAGTATGATCAAAATATATTCTATGGAAAAAAATATAAAATAAACCTGACTTCATGAGAATTAGTTGCCCTGTTGGCCATGAAATAGAAGCTGGCTAACAGCCTGGAGTGGGGCATGGGAAGAAGCCACTCCATCCTAACCCAGGAAGTGTGCACACTAACTGGGTTTCCCGCTTGAGCGGGGGGGTGGGGGGGAGCCCATCACTTCCCTCACTCAGGTCTCCCTGTAATCTCCGAGCTATGTGGCTCTCTGCCTAGCTCCCACTGGCCAGAGAGGATGCCTGTCACAAGACCTCCTTGATCTTTGAGGAGAGTGTTAGTTCAGCGAACCTGGGCCTTGTGTTTCTCTGCTTTGTGGATCAACTGAGGGCTGGCCTTCCTTCCTTTAGAATTTACTCTGGAGGGAGGGAGGACACACATCCATACTTTCTCCCACCTGCGGTTTCTGTATCCTGCTAGCAGTGAACACATGGTGCTAAACAGCAGGGCCCTATGAGAGGAAGCAACTCCCATTACCACTTCCTCTTGACTTGATGGGATGGTGACAGATCCAGGGTTTCCATCCCTAAGCCCCGAACTGCCCTACTCCCCCTCCCCCTGCCTCATACCACATCATGGGAAGTCAAGCTTGATCTCTGTCTTCAGAGTACTTAAAGCAAGGGGCCTTCCTTCTCCACACACGTCCTTTTACCCATAGGATATGTGTGCATGCTGTATATGCTGACCCATCAAAACGAAAGGCAGATTTAAGCACCCATACGACACAGAGAACTTCTACTTTATCACATACGGCAATGAAAACAAAAAGAAAATACAGGAAGTTCTTTGCTTTATAGGTATACAGTATATTTGGAGAACATCATGGCACACTTGCTTGGGAGTAGAAATGATGGTTGACAGCCTTTGTTAGGGAGGATGCAGAGCTTTGGGAGCCTATGGACTCCTTTTGCTTGACATGCTTATCCTCTGTGTAAACCAGGGCCTTCTGAGAGGAGATCTGGCGTGGATTTCCTAGCTGGTTGACACTAGTTGTAGACAGTTTTGAAGCAGTGGTGGGAGTAGCCATGGGGCCCAGGGTTGGTTGGGCAGAAGGGGTGTTGCTGGAGCCATGCAGGCACTGTGGGAGTCAAGGAAAGTCAAATGTTCCTCTTAGCATGGAGGTGCTTAGCTTTCAGATCACTCGCAGGCTTCTCCATGTTGGATCCCTCTGCTCGGACTTTGACAGAATTCTTCTTGGGCTCTCCAGTCTCCGGTTTGGCTCCCGTCTCAGACTTAGGGACAGCAATGGTTTCCTCTGGTCTGTCACATTTCACTTCAGGGTTAACCCAGTGAGAAAAGAACGTCATCTTGTTTTCCGTTTCAGCGTCTGAGGGTGCTGCTGCTGGAAAGGTGGATCTCTAGTGAGTACAGCCTGCCCCATCAGAACCTTCAACTCCCAGCCCTACCAAGTTTTACCCTCTACAGCATGACCTGGAAGAATTCCCACCTTGAATTTTTTTTCTGTTTAAAAAAAATGAAGCCTCCTTCAAATACTGGCCCAGCCTACTAAGTTGGCATTATAAGGTCTAGCCTTATTAAGGGCTGGGGACTCCAGGCTGGGCATTCTCAGGAACCTTTGGGTAAGACCATTTGGTTTAATCTAATGGTTGTATAGATAATTTTATTTGGTTATTTGGCCCCAAGGAATCCTGAAGGATGCTCTGGGAACCAGGGAAGAAACTGGTGAGTGCTGTCAAGAAAGTGAAGGCAGGGCACGGGGCTAGAGATGGTAGCTTACTGAGGGAGAGCTCACCAGTCCCTACTCCCAGAAGACAACTCATCGGCATAAAAAATAAAATCGACCTGAGCAAGAGCCTAAAGAGCAGAGGGAGAGTGGCGAGGCCCTGGGGTTCTGCACAGAAATCTGCTGCCGCCACACGAACGTCAGCAGTGTGTACCTGTGCTCTGTAATTCTTGGCTGCTTTGCATTCCACTAGGTCCTCTGTCTTCCCTGCTTAGGTAAGGACTGGGTTTCACCCTGGTCTAAGAGGTCTTGGGTTGGATTATTCACGTTGACCCTCAGGTACACACAAGAACCTGGGCCTCTCTACTGTGTCTAGACTGGACTAGCTCCATGGAAGAACCTTAGGATACTGTGCTCAGTCTAGGACACCCTTGGCTCTACTCTACTATCTTTAGGTCTGCTAAAAGCTTCTCTTTCAAGTTCACTCTAGATCTAAGGGACATGGGGGGCGGTGCCTGGGGGGATGAGAGTCCTGGGCCAATGCTTTCTTTTGCTTGTTTATATTACCAAATATCTGCTGTGTAGAGGAAGTCTTTGACCAAAAAGTTTTCCCTATGTGAATGAGATCTCTCCAAATGTATTTCTAGGAGTTTCTCTTATAGCTCAAAACTTAGTTTAGGAAAGATAAGTGCTTTGAGTGATTGTGGAATGTCAGGAACACATCCTCAGAGGTACTTCAGCCTGAAGTACAGTCTCTGCATAGGTGTACTGGCACTTGAGGCACATGGCCAGGCCTTAATATGCCTGGTGGCACACGCCTTTAATCCCAGCACTTGGGAGGCAGAGGCAGGCAGATTTCTGAGTTCGAGGCCAGCCTGGTCTACAGAATGAGTTCCAGGACAGCCAGAGCTACACAGAGAAACCCTATCTTGAAAATAAACAAACAAACAAACAAACAAACAAACAAACGAAAAACCCCACAAGACTACACTGGACTCCGGCCCCATCTCTGTATTGTGTATTGGCTAGAAAGGCCAGTGTAAGCCAGAGAGCCACCAAACAGCAGGCAGCCATGGTAGGAAAGCAATCTTGTTTCCCATTTCTCAGTGGCTCCCTGAGACAAGGCTAAGCCAGCTTAGGGTCATTACTGCCAACATCTGGCAACTCTTGTTGCTGCCGGTCAAGGCCTGTCAGCATCCGCAAGTCTGCTCTAAGCAAGAGGCTGATTACTCTCTGTGTGTCTCAGGCTTGCTTCCAGGGGAGACCAGAACCAAGTTGCTGTCTCAAGAGTTCCTGGAACACTGCAGACAGTGGTTTTCTTACGATTTCAGAAATCACAGACGGAGGCAGGGATGATGCCCCCAAGCAGATCTCCCTACATGTAATCTGTCAGCCTGTCAACATTTTGGTCCAGCCAATCAAATATGGATTTGCTGCAATAGGTCAGCACAGGTCATCATCCTCTCAAGGGCTCAGGCTGAGAAAAACTCACCAAAGATGAGGGTTGTGCTGCTTCAGGGCAGGGGCCACTGCTCAGCAGGGGACAGGAGCAGCTGGACCTTTGGGAATAGTTCCAGCAGTACTAAATCAACTGCCATTTCAACTGATTTTGGAGGTAGAGCCCAGCACACTGCAGGACCAGACTGCTCTCCTTGTGAGATCTGAAATGGCTTCTCATCAGGAAGATCCCTGGATCTGGTGAGGCAGGCTGGAACACCTATTACATTGTGTGTTCTCTGGATCTACAGAGCTCTCTGGATGAGTGGCAAATCCCACTGAGGCTACCTACCATTACTAGAGTCACCGGCACCACGACCTCACATTTGGCCTTAACTGGGACATTCATCTGGGTTTGTTCATGAAAACGCCCAAGTTTGAGAATATGGGGAAGAAGCTAAGTGGAGTGTAGGAAATTTTAGGCAATGCAGAGATAAAGGAGTTCTTGACTAAGAAAGTCCCATACTCTCTCCCTTGTGGAAAGATCTCTAAAGACAGACTCAAAAATCCAGTGTGCAAAAGATAAAGATAAACTACAGAAAGAAAGCTAGAGATGGCATGTTGATGTTTCAATGTCTCGCACACACGCACATGGACACACACACTCCTTACATAAAAGCCACTAACATGAAAGCTAAACACTGGAGAGAGTAGAACCTAAGCCATGAGATGGGTCTGTGGTCTACTCTGGAGTGGCCTTCTGTGAATGCTAGAGTCTCAGGGATGCCAGCCCATCCTTTCAATGGTTGTTGGTTGTTGAGTTTCTGGGCTTTGAAAATATTGTAAATGGTGAAGCGTTGCACTACAAGATGCCCCAGGAGCTACTCCTCCACAGATCAAAGGGGAAGTTCAATGTGAGCACACATGCATTTATAGCCTTCCATGCTCAAGAGCACCTTGGGGCCTTTTGGACATATGAACAGCAGGTACTGAGAATATGTGGGCATAGGGTACTGGTTTAAGTTCAGGAAGCTCCAGGTGCTGGGACTAGGAGGGAGTCTAGCACTCAAATGCTGCTGACCTTGGTTCTTCAAGACAAGTTTCTTGGTTTTCTTCCTCTTCTTTTGTTGGTTCGCAGGCACGTCCGTACTTGAAGATGACAGACTGCTTACATCCTGGAAGGCATTTGACCCTTTAAGTTCCTGCTTTTGCTGAGGAGCAGAATTATAGCACTGGAGGACAGTGTCGCCAGTGGACGGAATAGGCGACAGAGTAGATTTCTGATTTGTTGATTGTGACAGTGTGAACTTGAGTGGCAATGAAATGTTTCTGGAGTGTTGGGAACTGAGCTCTGAACTCCGGTCAAACGACAATTTGGATGGAGACAATGCCTCCAGGCAAGAAAAGCTACGAGAAGGCCTCAGTGGACCGGAGGGGGTCTTTTTGTTCTCAACCCCCAGCAACTGCTGGATTTCTAGAGCCATGGCATTGCAGATTGAGCAAGAGGAATCTGAGCACAGGAGCCGCCGCACACTTCCTTCTTGAGGGAGCCAGCCCTGGCTAGGAATGGAAATGGCAACCATTAATGACCACGTGAAGACTGGCTTCCTTCCCTTGCTCTACAAGTCCTGGGCCTCTACCTGCTGAAGTCTGCTACTCTGCTTTTTTTGAGTGGAGTGGGTTGAGTGGGTTGGACTGAGAGCCTGGGAGAGGTCTCAGACAAGCTATCGGAGGAGAGTCCAGCCCTCCCTCGTCGAGAACTGGGAACTTGGGTCAGTTTTCTGCCAATCTGATTGAGAAGCTGAACCAGAGGGAAAGAAGCAGGCTGGGAGGTATCAGGTGATTAGCTGATGGGGGCCACCAGGGACAGCACCACAGAAGGCCTGAAGCAGTTTTATTTGGGGGCTAAGAAACCTGGTAAATGCTATATTCGAACTGTGAGAAGTGAAGTCCTCATTCTAAGAACTGCTGTCCCCAACATCTCTCATGAATCAATTCTACTCTATAAAAATTCTAAGGAAAAAAAAAAAAGATAGATGACTCAGAGTATCCCAAGGACTGGCCTATGGCAGAGAGACTTGAGGGGATTATGCATAGCAGCTGAATTCAGCCAGACCCAGAGTTCTATCCCGGAAAGGGTGAAGCCAGAAAGAGATAGGGTAAGTAATGGCTTCTTTATGCCAAACTTATTCTCTTGACTGAACCACCTATCCCAACACAACACAACACAACAGCATCAATTAACCCTGAATTGCAGACCTACTAGGACCTACAGTAAAATGGATGGCCCTTCCCTGTTGAGACATACGAGCCCTCTCTCTGCTCTGGCTTACTCCATGGTGTCTCTAGTCAGCGCCCCCACCCTCCTCCCTTGCCCAGGCCAGGCTAAGTGATCACCACATCCAAGCTAGGAGCTGGGAGACTACAGAGGGCAAGAGGTCACCTTTTCATGATGGAGAGCAGCTTCTGCAGCTTCTCAGCTTCCTCCTTGGATGTTCTCTTAGCTAAAGGGGGAGGACACAGTGTCAGGCCAAAGGGAAGGCTGGGGGCAAGCTATACAAAGCTGAAGACCTTTGAAGGACAGGTGACATGACAACCCCCAGAGCACATGCTCCGAGTACAACTTAACGATTTGCTTGCTGTCCTATATCTAATTCCACATGATCTTCAATGCCCTGCCAGCGCCCGTCTTGTGGGAAAGATGGAGGTGACAGGAGGTCAGATAGGAGAAGGGATAGTCCCGGCCTCTTCCTCACCCAGATAAGCCTTCATTAGTTCTCACTGTTTGTTTTACAGTTTTGAGGGCTTGGAAATGCCTGGCTTGGCTTCTGGGGCCAGTCATCATGGAGGGGTGATCTGTGGACCCCTCAGCCACAAGGGTAGGGAGCCAAAGGAATCAGGATTTACCTCTTGTCGTTCTATCACTAGGCTTTTGTTTGATTCTTCGGAAACACTTGAAAGACAAAAAGTGTCACAATATGAAGCAGAGACATCAATTATTTTTTTCATGTCTAAAGTGATACAAAATTCTGAAGTCTCCCCCAGTCACTGTCTGTAATCCAGCTCTATGATCCCTGCATCTCCCCCTCATGTCATGACCCCAACTCCTGTTCTCTTCTTATTTCTGACTTGCCTTGGGGCTCTTCCATACCCTATTCCCTCCACCCCATTTCATGGACAAGTTCTGTGGTGGACTCAGGGGGCAGGAAGAAAGATGAAACAAATTAATCGATGACCAATACTAGAAAGGACTTCAGTTATCAAAGGACATGAATGTCCACCAGCCAACTGAGCTGGGGTCCAGTGAAGAAATCCTTATTAAAAAAGAAAAGCCAAGTAAGATAAGCAAGAGATGCGGAGGGGATAAATTTCTTTAACCAACATGCTCAGGCCTGGTCATAGTAGTTTCCTACCTTGGTACAGCTCTTGATAGGTCCCAACCTTAATCCTCGGTGGCTCCTTTTCACATGCCAAATAATCAGTGCAATAATGAAGAGAGATCCATATGTATATACCGAGCATCCCACATCCCACAGAATAAAAGAAGGGATCAACATCATTCGACTTCCCTAGTCATCCCTCTCCTAGGCTTCCAGGGTGTTAGAATGCAATGCCTCTGAATTCTAGAGTTTGGCTCTCTGCCTCACAGAAGATATACCCTGGCCACCAAACTACATCACAAAGAGCTCTTGTTCCACAAGGCAGGTGTAGAATTACAAACCTTTCCCCATCTTGGATAAACTCTTGTGGTGATTCAGTGTTCAGATGAGGGTGTCTGGTTGTCTCTATGGGCTGCAGAGCCTGAGATAAAGCTGCCAAGGTCACGGATGGCTATCCCCTTTGTGCTTTCCTACTCCCTGGACATAGCGCTTCCTGCAGTAGCTCTGTTCCCTGTTAATTCTATCCTGGCAACTGCCAAGATAGGGGCTAAGAGGAATACTATAAACTAAATCATCTGTACTGGGGAGATAACTAAAAATCATAGAACAAGGTTAGGCATTACATTGTTAAATCTTAAAAGCATAATTTTAATGTGTCAGGCAATGACTACTAGCCGGTACTGAAGCAAGAGCCATCCTTTCCTGAGCCTGGGAAGGTGTGAAACGGTGTTTTAACAGGGACACTTTCTGTTCTGGAAATGTACAGTAGTGATAGCCAAACTGAGTGTCTTTTATGTTTCTGAACATCTCACTTAGAAACAATTCAGGGGCGGCCATGGAACTCTGTGGGGGAACCTTTGCCAGTGGGGGGAAGGCTCTGCTTGACCCCAAGCACCAAAAGAAGATACTAAATACATGAATGCCAAGAAAAGGTATTAAAATGGTGAGTTTATTTTATGCTAAGTATATCAGCAAAAGAAAAATTTAAGTTGTGGTCATGAGGACTTTTTATATTTTTACTACTTACAAGGAAGAATATTCTGGAAATTATTTGATAGATGAATCAATGAATGTTTTTCTTAAATATCTCACCAATTTTTAGATTAAAGAAGATTTAGAAGCAGGGTCGTGGTGGCACACACCTTTAATCCCAGCACTTGGGAGGCAGGGACAGGCAGATTTCTGAGTTCAAGGCCAGCCTGGTCTACAGAGTGAGCTCCAGGACAGCCAGAGCTACACAGAGAAACCCTGTCTCAAAAAGAAAAAAAAAAAAACAAAAACAACAACAACAACAAAATATTTAGGAAAAGTCACACTTGAACATGCGATAGACTCAAGCCATTTCCACATCTTTTATGAATTTGCAAATATTAACAAGCAGGAATGAGTGTGTTCATGTACAGGATGAGTGCTAAATGACAGGTTAGCAAACGTCAAGTGAAAAGCAGTGTTAGGTTTGAATCTGCAATATCCTCACAGGTTCACATTTTGGCTCTGGAAATGTCTGAAGGGGTTCACCAGGGCAGGCCTTTGCAGGTTGTAGATCTAGGTCAGGCTCTCTCTCTAGTTCCTCGCCTACCACCATGGGAACAGCCACTGCCTCATGTCCCCACTGCCACAGACTGAGCCACTCTGCCATGCTCCCCCACTATAGAAACTAAAACTGTAAGTAAATCAAGATAAATTCCACTCTCCTATTCAGCAGATATTTTGGTCCCAGTGAGACAAAAGCAACTCAGATTATCAGTGCACACCAGCGCTTTAGCAGCAGGCCCACGTGCCTGCTACAATCTTTTACTATTGATGAGCCTCAATCTGAAATTCAAAGTGTTCCAAAATCTGAATTTTTAAAAAAAATCTAGCATGATACCACACATAGAAGATTGCACACCTAATCTCACGAGACAGGCCATAGGCAAAGCACAGGCACATTAAACAACCCTGAATCTACATCTATAAGGTACTGACAAAACCTAAGTAAACTTCAGGGTAGACTAGTGCATCGGTGAATGCGTTTAGAAGCCCACAACCTTCTGATGGCAAATCTTCAGGTAGTAGTTAATCAATGTAACTTTTTATCTGAGACAGGGTCTCAACATGTCACCCAAGCCAGCCATGAACTCACGGGCTCCCGCTTCCTGCTCCTAAATGCTAGGACTGCAGACATGTTTGGTCCCATGGTGTTTTCTCGCTTTCAGGTGACAGGCTCTGGCTTCCAGCGGCTTCTGCTGCCCTCTAGGCTTCTGTGGCTTTGTTTTCCTGACTTCTCCCCAGGCAAAGACCAGTGAACTCCGCAAACCTTGCACCTGTTCCTGCTGGTGCGCCATTTACTACCCAGGGACCCACAGCTGCCAGGACCTCCCCACGAGGACCTTCTGCTGCACACACATGCCTCTGTAGTGGAGTCTCAAGGAGCTGCTCCCCATCCCAGGGCTGAGGAGTTAGAACCGTGTACCAGGACAGAAGGTTTGCAGACTTCCCTGTAGCATGGCTTTTATTTGCTGGTTTGTCACTCGGGGGCAGAAGTTGCCTGTGTGGAGAGGACAGTGGGCCCAGAATTCCTGAAGAAAGGTGCTGGTCATACAGTGGAGGTGGCGAGGCCACTTTTAATCATGTGTATGTGGATCATCACATCTGCCCTTTTGCCTCATGCCTGAACAGTAAACAGGGAAGATGAAGCCCTTGACAGGTCTCTGTGGGCTTTGGGAGACATGACATTGTAAAGGAAACATGCCTTAGGCAGACCGTGCTTCCATTGTCATGCCTCAGTGGCACAGCCACTGTCATCAGATTTCTCCATAAAACTCATCATGGCTCTCAGTTCATAGGTGCTAGGAAAATCTGGGCAGACACTCCGTGGATGCCAGTGTTGTCTCTCCACAAAGGCTTTTGGAAGGATTTTGCTACATCTCACATTCGTAAAACATTAGTGACACTTGAGATGTTCCAAGATTCTGGGAACAGGGGTACATGACCACACTCAAGCATTCTGGTTAGTGCACTGAAATCATTAGGCTCCTTAAAGTGAAAGCACCTCCAGTGGACACTAGAGGGCAGCAGAAGCCCACCTAATATTCCTACTCCTGGGCAACAGCCGCACCAAAGAACCTTTACAAGGTCATCTATTCCAATGGCTCCCAATCCTCCTGTCAAATCTTGGGAAGGCTGTAAAAATGTTTTTATTCAGGCCTTAGATCAAGCTTAATGAATCAAAATCTCTAGGGACAGGATCCAGCAACTTATCATTTAAGTAAATTAAATTTATATTAAATTAAAATTGTATGCAATAGAGGTGATGGTTTGTATGTGCTCAGCCCAGGGAGTGGCCCTGTTAGAGAAGGTGTGGCCTTGATGGAGCAGGTGTGTCACTGTGGGTGAGGGCTTTAAGACCCTCATCCTAGCTGCCTGGAATATTCTGCTAGCAGTCTTCAGATGAAGATGTAGAATTCCCAGCTCCTCCAGAGCCGTGCCTGCCTGGACACTGCCATGCACCTGCCTTGATGACAATGGACTGAACCTCTGAACCTGTAAGCCAGCCCCAATTAAATGTTGTCCTTTATAAGAAGAGTTCTTGGTCATGGTGTCTGTGTACAGCAATGAAAACCTTAACTAAGACAATAAGGTATTAAGTTATTTATACATATCTGGCTTCAATTGATCTCCAAAAGGGAGAAAATGAAATTACATCCTTATCTTTGTTCATCTTGAGACAAGCCCTGGCTTTTCTGGAACTCACAATACAGACCAATCTGGCCTCAAACTCATAGAGATCCGCCTGCTTCTGCTTCCCTGGTGCTGGGATTAGACGTGTGAACCACCACATCCAGTTATGGCCTCCACACTCAATCTGTGATTTACTGTCAGTGGCATGAACTTGTTTGTGGACATCCTAGGAAACCCAAGAAACTTGGTTAAGAAGCTTCAATATGATTCACACAGGGCATAGGACCCTCATCAAGGTCAGACTCCTGCATAGTCGAAGATGTTATAAGGAAACGGGGAAGAGAGAGGGCACAACACACCAATACTAAAAATTAAAGAGGTGGTTAATCACAAATTCCAAAGATACCAAAGGTGTAATGCACTTGTAATTTGAACATTTTAGTATCTATAAATTGACAGTTTAGATGAAATGGACTATTATGGCTCTGATATTATGATTCCTCAAATTTTGCATATTAGAAAGCTAATTGACAAGGCAACAGTATTAGGAAGCAGGCTGCTCTCAAGGCAGTCATGGGAGCTCTTCCTCGCTCTCTGCTCCCTTGCCCACTGAGGACACAGCATCTCCTGCTGTTGCCCTCCTGACTCCCACCGGGCTAAGGTTCTCATTAGAGTCTCATGTTCTCAGCTTGGATGGCCCAGCTTACAGCTGAGAGAATACATTTCTATTCTTTATAATTTCCCCTGTTTGGCATTCTGTTACAGCAACACAAAAATGAGTTATGAGATGAACTGTTTACTTTTCAAATAGAGGACCTAACAGAAACAGACAACCTGTGTAGCTCTCCACCTTCCTAAAGAAACCACATTTATTTTACTTAAAATCTCACTGCAGAATATTACTGCTGCGATGAAATTTTCAGGCACATATTTGCTTACTGTTGAATCTTATGAAATATTTAAGGAAGAAATACTATCAGTTCTACACAAATTCTTTCAAAGACACACACACACACACACACACACATCTAAATCTAGATTCCATATATGAGAGAGAGAGCAACATTTATCTTTCTGAGTCCAGCTTATTTCTTTTTAACATGATTTCTACTTCTATTTCATTAGAATCCTATTTTATTTGTGGATGAACATAATGTAACATATTTTCTTTGACCATTTATCTGTTGATGGACATCTAAATCCTTTCCATTTTTCAGCTATGGATACGGAAACCTCTTCGCCATAGGTCTTAGAGTCCTTTGGGTGTATTCCTGGGGTGATATAACAGGATCATGGTGGACTTAATATTAGCTTTTCAACAATGCTTCTCTGCGTTGCCCCAGAACTTCTGACCAGGTCAACCAGACAGAAAAGAAACAGAAGGAAAGTGTCTGAAGGGAAGAAACAAAATTGCCCTATTTTGCAAATAGTGTGCGTAGACAATGCATGGACTCTCTTTTCTTTTGTTTATTTTATTTTTTTAAGTTATCAGAACCAGTTATGAGCTGAAGAAAGCTGAAGGATACAAGGTCACTGTACAAAAATCAACTGGATATTCATGGACTTGAAATAATCAGCCATTGATTTTTTTTAACAGTTGCTCTATGTAGCCCTGGCTGTCTTAAAACTCACTCTATAGACCAGGCTGGCAGGCCTCAAACTCACAGAGATCCACATCCCTTTGCCTCCTGAGTGCTGGGATTAAAAGCTTGTGCCATCCTTCTTGGCAGAAACTGGGGAAAGAAATGTAAATGTCACTTACATTTGTCCAAAATTAAGACTGAGTTAAATCTATCAAAAAAAAAAATGGAAAAGACTCACACTGAAAGCTACAACATCCTGCTGGAAGAGCTTGAAGGATAAACACACATTGCTCATAGGTCAGGAGACCTAACAGTGTTCCTCAAATTATCCAGAGACTTGGGAAAATCCACAAGAAAATCCCAGCAGGCCTTTCTGCATGATTGATCATCTGACTCTAAAATTCAGAGTAGTAAGTACCAAGACCCCAGAACACTAAAATCTACTTTAAAAAAGACTAAAGCTTGAGTCTGGTTTCAAAACTGAAGTGTAGATCAAAGCTCCGTGTACTGCCATGAAGACTGAGCACAGTGGGAGGGACCCAGACGGAATGGCTTGGCCCTCCCTAAATTAAAGACAGGTTATGCATCGATAGATACCGTTAAGTACTGTTGGACACTGTTGTGATTGTTCATTTTATATAGAGATTTCATAGGCATTGTAAACACCCTATAATATTTTCTCTGAATCAGTGGAGTTGCCAAGAGAGAGCCATTCTGGCTTTGAAATGACAGCAGATAGAATTTTCCCTTTGCCTGGCAGCCTGGAGTAGGGAACTGTCAATAAGCAACCATTCTCAGGAGAGCAGCCAGATGGCTGCCCGACTGTTCAGGGCACTTTATCTGGCTGCAAAGACCACTGCGGCTGAAGCCGCAAGTCCTGATAAGAAGGCCCTGCTTGAATCACAACTGCTGTGGGGTACTTGCGTTGGACCTTGAATGCAGCACTCAAGATGAGGCTTGGTGAATCTTTTTGTTTTGGTTTGTTTTGGTTTTTTTTTTTTTTTTTTTTTTTTTTTTTTTTTTTTTTTTTTTTTTTTGCTTTTTCGAGACAAGGTTTCTCTGTGTAGCCCTGGCTGTCCTGGAACTCACTCTGTAGACCAGGCTGGCCTCAGAAATCCGCCTGCCTCTGCCTCTCAAGTGCTGGGATTAAAGGCGTGCGCCACCACTGCCCAGCCTTGGTGAATCTTTGATGCCTCTGGAAATAGGTCCTCAGAACGGGAGAAAAGGGACATGGTCCGTAACTCAGCCAGAAGCCACTGATGCGTTTGTATTGTGTAGCAGTTTTCTTTGAGATTACAACCTCTTAAGGGAAGTGGAAGAACAGAATTCCTAAGGGGGAGGTGAAACACTGCAGGAAAACTTCTTAAGACGGGAAATGGCCGACTCAAAGCAGCTCCAGGAAGTTCCTAAAACTGACCAGAGTCACCAGGACAGTCCTCTCCAAGAGTGGATAAGCAGTAGAGATCTCTGAGAGTCACTCGCAGACAAGCCCAGTCACTCAGAAGAAGCAGAGATCTGCTGAGCTGCCTGGAAGATACTCAGGCCGACTCCGACACCTAGGAAGGACTCTCCAGCCTGCCTAGGTGCCTGCAGGCTGTGCAGTGTGTTCCAGGTTTCTAGCTGGGGTGGACTTTGTGATGCAGGAGTCATTCAACCTCTTACCTGTATTCCTATAAGTAACCCCAATAAAACTCATTGATTCCCCAAGTTGGACTTCGGTGGTATTCATACTTTTGTCTGCTATAGTCTTCCTATCTGGAATGAGTAGAAGTGCGTGTGTGTGTGTGTGTGTGTGTATGTGTGTGTGTGTGTGCGTGCGTGTGTGTGTGTGTGTGTGTGTGTGCG
>JADRCD010192669.1:0-13801 GCA_019843815.1 Montemys delectorum
CTAGCCTGGTAAGGTCAGCTGGCCTGACCCTCCCCATCCCCTGTCTCAGTCCTGGGCAGGTTTTGCATGATGCAATGCTCTGCTGCGGTATGTGGCTGACTAACCCATGCATGGCTTTTCCTTTCTGCAGCCAGTGAACTTCCCATCACCATGCCTCCCCCATGCAGGTGCATGCACGAAGGAAGTTGCTATTTTGAGGAGAATGACCTCCCCAAGTGCAAGTAAGTCTGGCTCTTGGTCCCAGCTGTAGACCTTGACTCTTTAAGGGAACCTGAGATCGTAATACAGATGGGAAAACAAGTACTAGAGGCTTGCCCAAGTCACCATTTCATATCTAACCAGCATTTCCTCCTTTGGGGGAGTCTTCAGGAGGCGAGGCATCGCTTCCCAAATCATAACTGGCATAAACCTTACCTGAAGATCTGGTTCAAATGCCTATGTGCATTCTCAGGGATGCTGCATTTCTAACAACTCTTGGGAAGGCTGCAGTCATGTCGAAGAGTGAGGAGTTAGAGAGGGGACAGCAGTATGTCTCCACATGCCACCTCCCCCCTCACATGGGAAGATGGCTTAGGATATGGGAGAGCAACTGACAGGAGAGATGCTCTAGTGCAAGGATCATGACAAGCAGACTAGTCTGGGGTGAAGCAGCCTGAGGGAAACCATCATCGTAGAGCAAGATGAATGGTCTCTTCCTCCTCAAAAGCGCTCGGAGGATGGAACGCTGCCACTGGTTCTAGACTTACTCCCTCTGTAAGGAAGAAATGCGTGGAGCAGAGGAGCCAGTGGCTTATGTCATGAGACTGACCTTCTAGGTGCTACTCCACCGGTAGTGGCTTTCTAGAATGAGTGTTCTTAGGTTGGCAGAATAAGCAGATGTGGAGCAGGCTGCATTGCCTGCTCCTCATGTATCTCCGATCAGGGCTCTCTCTGCCTCCGTGCACTCGTATCAGTCTAGCCTCCAACAGTAACCGAGTCTCCTTCTGATTCCAGGTGTTCTAGTGGCTACAGTGGAGAATACTGTGAGGTTGGGCTCTCTCGAGGCATCCCTCCAGGGACGAGTAAGTGTCAGGAATAGGGTGACCTGCACCAGTCACAGCCCCTCCTCCCCCGCATCTTCCTTTTAACCCGGTCTTTGAAGGGCCACTGGTGAGCTCCTCTAACTCTCCCTTCCTTGTCAAGGTGCTAATGTTGGCTTTCTGCTTCTCCCCTCTGCAGCAATGGCTGTTCTGTTGACATTTGTAATGGTCATCATTGTTGGGGCTCTGGTGCTCGTTGGATTCTTTCACTACAGGAAAACTGGCTCCCTTTTACCCACTCTGCCCAAGCTGCCAAGGTCAGTTTCATTAGGAGGCATGTGATAAACCTGTTTAGGAGGATGATAGCTCGCCCATTCCCATGATCTCAGGGTAGCCTCCATTCCTTTGCTTCTTTTACGAGGCAGGATTTATTGTTCACGTGGCCTCCACCTTGCTATGGGACCACAAGTGTGAGCCACCATGTCCCCCATGCTTTCACTCGTGAGAACTGAAAGCAGTCACCGTCAATTACAACATCACGGAGTTTCCCCCTGAAGCTTATGCTGCAGACCGTATTCTATCATGGAGGGCAGGTGAGGGCAGAGCTAGCTGCGGGGGGGTTGACTTAGCTTTCTTCTAGCGGCCCCCTAGTGCTTGTTCTGATCTTGTGTTTGGGAATGTGCTTCCATGGGCACTCGGGGAGAGAGGAGAATTGCACGCCGAAGCTTCAGTAGTATGGGAGGAGAGTAATCATTACAAAATTAAAAAAAAAAAAAAAATGTAATACCAACACGAGACATGGTTTTGCTCTGTTTCAGCTTAAGCAGCCTTGCCAAACCCTCTGAGAATGGAAACGGGGTGACTTTCAGATCAGGGGCCGATATGAACGTGGACGTCGGTGTGTCTCCTTTTGGCCCTGAGACAATTATTGACAGATCCATGGCGATGGTGAGCGTGGCTTCCATGGGATTATTTAAAGGTTTTCATTTACACTAATTGATGGAAGAAACTCTTCTTATAAGGAATAAAGCTGATCTTGGGGAAACTAACACGAAGACAGTCTGTGCTCAGTAGGCCTCAGCTTTGATGGAAAGCTGAGGCTCTAACCATGTATCATCTATGCACGGATAGGCAAGGAGCTAACTTTTTCTGGCCCCGTGTATAGAACAGGGATTTGTCCACCTCTTGCAAGAGCCAAGTGGCACACTCTGGGTTGGGTCTAGTAAAGCCTTGGCCCTGTGGGGGGCTTTCTGTAATCTGGAAACGCACGTCCAGTGCTTTGTCTCTATCTCCAGCCGTTCTCACCCTTGCCTGAAGGAACAGTATGCTTCATGATGCCTTATTTTCTCTATTTCCTTCCACCACTTAACCTCTTATTCAATATTCCAGCCCGAGTGCATTAAGTACATTAAAGAGCCAGAGAGAATTCAGTTACAGGAAGAGTATTTGTGCTTTTGCAGCAGGTGGCTTAGTTCATTTTTTTTTTTTTTTTATTAGTTGAAACAATAGTTTGTTATTTAGACGCCCCCTGGATCTCTGAGGCTATTTTCTCCTACCTACTCTCTCTAAGACCTCATCTTTTGAGTGGCTTTGTGAAAGTGTCTGGTGTACATCCAGGTATGAGGGGGACGCCTTTCTGTCTGAAGCAGATCAGTGGGTGTCACCTCTCTCTCTCCTCCCACCAGAACGAGCACTTCGTCATGGAAGTAGGCAAGCAGCCTGTGATATTTGAAAACCCAATGTATGCAGCCAAGGACAATACTTCCAAAGCGGCCCTGGCACGGCAGGTGAGATGTCTGTCCCACGACCTGCTTTCAGCCATCCTTGCTGCTGGGTCCTTCTGTGTTGCAGAATGCAGGCCCTCTAACCTGCCCTCCTAACGGCAGGAAGCCCAGCGACCTGCCTCTCAGCTTCACCATCCACCTTCACAAAGCTGCGCCCAGATACAGCCCTGCATGTCGGAGCCCTGTGTTCTGGCAGAGATGTGAGGTTTAGCAGTCATGCGGTTGGGGGGGGGGGCAGTGCTCACTGTTCTGAGTCATTCTGAGTCACTTGTGTCAACACAAGGGGTGTGAGTCTGTTAGAGACCCTGGCTCCCCTATGACAGAAACAGGGAACTATATCAGAAATTGAATGAAGGAGAGAGGGTATCACGAGGGTGCTATCTGAGAGGGCTAAAGTGAGAAGGATGGCCTGTTCTGAAGAGTATTGAGGTCTGAAGTTGAGATTCGCGCTGAAAGCTTATTACTGTGTGACCTTTAAGAGAAGCTGGGAGGAGAGGCAGGTGTTTTCCATTAGCCTGGACTAATGGCCCAGCGCTGCTTCCAGATCCACCAGCTTTTGACCTGTTCTTCCTTTGTCTATGCAGCTATAGGAAATAGCTCTCAGTGTTTGCTAGTGATTTCGGATTCAACAGGTAGTATATTTTTAATAGGAAGCGATAGAAATGTTTCTTTCAAAATGAGCTCTTTCTAAAGAGCAAAAGGATTTGACTCTTGAAAGAATTTCATCTGCTCTTTGATGATGCATCGTGGGATAGAGATGGCATCTCGTCTGGTATTTTTCACATGAAATAAAACAAGGCCATTGCATGCAAACACAGTATAAGTTTAAAAGGAAGCAAAATGGTAAACGTACAATACAAGAAGTATACTGCCTTCTCTGATATATGTTTTTAGGGTGATATGGGTTTAAGGAATAGCCACGCAATTATATGAATTTTATAAAAATAGAAAAGTATTAAGGCCATTTGCTTTCTGTTTTTTTTAAAATGCATCCTCTTTTAGGCAATTCTCAAGTTTGCTCATTTTATTCTTTTTGCTATTTATCTATTTATCTTTGGAGACATAGTCTCACTATGTAGCCCAGGCTGACCTCAAACTTACAGATATTTGTTTGCCTCTGTCTCTGTTGGGATTAGTGGTGTTGCTACCACACCTGACCACACTCATTTTTTTCTTACTATTCAAGGAGGATTCTGTCCATGGCATTTGTGAGGCTGTTGATGCTGTTACTCAGTTACTGTTTCTTAGCATTGCTACTTAGTTAGCACTTGGTTGCCAGTATGCAACTGGAATACCTTTTATTCTAAATTATGGTCAAGGTGGGAATGAAGGGTGTAGACAATGCAGCAGAACTTCCATTAATGAGGGCATGACAGTGAGGGGTGCCCTTGCCTGTCGCAGTTGATATCTTGGGTGATTTGGTGGTCGTTGCTCGTATTTGTGGGAGGTGGAAGTGGTATTTGGTTTACAGCTGTCAGTGTCACTTATCAGATAGAAAAGGTACCTGACTGTGTTTATACAGGATAAGGTGGCAAACAGAATCCAGATCTACTTATATTCATGTATTCATTTCTTCTTTCAAAACTGTATAGGGGCCGTCCGTATGCTCACAGGTGACTGTACCAGAAAATGTGGAAAACCAGAATTATGGAAGGCCCATAGATCCTTCTGAGATAGTTCCAGAGCCAAAGCCAGCCTCCCCTGGCGCTGATGAAGCTCAGGTAATGATTACTGA
Organism: Montemys delectorum; assembly: GCA_019843815.1. Lineage (NCBI taxonomy): Eukaryota > Metazoa > Chordata > Mammalia > Rodentia > Muridae > Montemys > Montemys delectorum. The sequence continues at coordinate 4,539 of JADRCD010192669.1, forward strand.
CTCATGAAAAGAAATTTGCAAAGAACTTTGACATTTCAGGGTTGATGCTAATTGATGGAAGACCACATGCATAGAAAAAAATGGAAAACAAAATTGTAGACTTAGTATATCTTCATGAAAAGGACATCGAATCTGGGACATTTACACCACACTCATAGTGATGTGTTGAGGGTATGTATAAAAGACCCTTTGGTGGAGAATGCACCTTTCCAAGTTGCTCTTAGCGCTTTACTGCCATTACCAATATCTACCACCAGGTGGCACTACTTTATTACCTCTTCCTCTGGGTGCAGATAAACCTAATAGTCCATCCAACCATTCCACAAGCGTTGGTGTATTTAGTGTGCCAAGGAAACTAGTTCAGGAGACAAAAACACTGCTTGATGAATTTTTACTTATCACATATGCTATACATTTGTGTATCATAGAATATTTGGGATGTAGTTTAACAAGCACCTTTGAAATGAAATTGTATTAAATGGACAGTGTGCTACTAACTTGAATGAACATGCATCCCAGATCTACATCCTTGATTCTGGACACTCATTTTACCCCTGAGAGCTGTAGTGCTTTCTGTGCCCCTTACTAGGGGAACTATGGGCAAATTGGAAATGGTAGCACTTCGTGATCGAAAACATGATCTAGGACATTTAAATGTTCCTCATCCTTGTGCAGAGAAGTTCAGTGGTATCTTTAATTCAGTGTGACCAAGAGAAAAAAATTACCTCTTTACATGCACACACACACATAGACATGCAGGCTCACACACACCATACAAGGAAGGTTTTGGTTCACTGTTTTTCTGGGGGCCTTTTTCTCTTTACATTTAAAAGTGGACATTGAAGAATTGTTTTCCATAGCCACTAGAATATTTGAAATATCAAATGTCCAGTCCCCAGGCCTGCCTCTCCTTCAAGGCAGTGTCTGGTTTATTTTTTATTCTTAATGTTTCTTTCCAGTCAATTCTCAATCTTAGAGATCTTTCTGAGAGGCCCAACTCCATGTCCCAGAAATAGAACGGACATGGGGCATTGTTGGGAATGAGAGTCAACCTTCACTGATTGCAGCATAGCTCCATGTCTCCATCTGTGCTGCCCATGGGCTCTTGCACTTGCCTCTTAAAAAACAGTCCAGGTCAAGACTCTCCAAGTTCTGTTCACCAGCATCTGCCCAGAGAACTTGTATCTGTGACCCCGGATACTAAATAGTCACTTGGCTCAGCAGAAACACTTGCTTAGTTCACTGAGGACATGGACTTCCAAAGGAGTCTCTCAAGCTTAGATTTCTTAGTAAATGTGTGGAAATATTCAGAATTCAGACCCCATCGCTCAGTCCTGTCATTTCCCACAAGTTGCAAGGAGACGCATGGGATCTCCTTTACAGATGAGGACAACCACATTCCTCTTGTTAGCAATTACTTAGTTGCGTGGAGCTATTTATTGCAGACCAAGACAATGATATAAGGTATTGACCTTCTCTGCTTAACTTCACATTTCCAAACGTCTGACTCTGACTTCTCTTCTCTGGCGACATAGAGAGTGGATGTGTGGGTTGGGTGAATGGTCTTGCCTTTCTTCCATAGTCAGGTGCTACTGGTACCAAATTTTCCACCCATCCTGCAAAACACGTAGGCTGCTTGAGCTTCCATAAGGGGCTGTCAAACAGGTGGCCAGCACTACAACCATTTGGTAAGGTGGGACCAGCCCACTGCTGTGTGTGACTGGAGTCTTCTTTGGCCTCTACTAGCCTACCACAATTTAGCTATTTGTCCTGCCATGACTCAGTGTGTCAAACTGGAGGAACCAAAAAACCTGCATCAAAGGATTGTTGAGATGAAAACAACCTCACAAAACTCTTAAAGCAATTCCTGATGCACAGCCAACAGTAAATATCAGTTATTGTTGTCAATGGAGATGATGACGACAATGATTGTGGTGGTAATGATAGAGGATACAGTGAAGTGAGAGGGATATTCTGGCCAAGACATAGTTTTGGAAATAAGAGATGCAGTTTGGCTTTTCCTTGAGCTTCTAGGCTGCTCTAGAAAGCTCCCTCTGGGGGCTAGAGAGATGGCTCAGCAGTTAAGAGCATTGACTGCTCTTCCAGAGATCCTGAGTTCAAATCCCAGCAACCACTTGGTGGCTTACAACCATCTGTAATGGGATCCGATGCTCTCTTCTGATGTGTCTGAAGAGAGCTACAGTGTGGTCATATAAATAAAACAAATAAATCTAAAAAAAAAAAAAAAAAAAAAAAAAAAAAAGCGAGGCGGTGGTGGTGCACACCTTTAATCCCAGCACAGGCAGAGGCAGGCAGATTTCTGAGTTTGAGGCCAGCCTGGTCTACAGTGAGGAAAGACTTTGAAATTGTTACATGAAAACATCTGAGAGTCTTAGTTATTGTTTAGGGACAATTGAATAATATACTACTTAAGCCACACCCCTAAGTTAATATGTTTTCAATGAGAGTTTAAAGACCTAGGAAAAGATGCCCACGGAGAAACAAAATAGAAAACTCCATTACTGAAAGCTGTCCATCTCCCCTTTTTTGTTTAGGGCACAAAATGGAACATCTTCAAACGAAAACCCAAGCAGACAACGAACTTTGAAAATCCGATCTATGCAGAGGTAACTTTTAATCCCTGTTCTAACTAGAGACATTCATTGTTTGGCTAGATTGGGCACACACTGAGATTATTCTGGACAAACTGACAAAGGTTAGTCCTCATTTGGAAGTGTGTCTGGTCATGCTGGGGAAGTGAATGTCTCATCCACGTTTGGTTGTGGTTGCAGATGGACAGTGAGCATAAGGAAGCTGTGGCCGTGGCTCCCCCTCCATCTCCTTCTCTTCCTGCTAAAGCTTCAAAAAGAAACTCCACTCCAGGCTACACTGCCACAGAGGACACCTTCAAAGACACCGCAAATCTCGTGAAAGAAGATTCTGATGTATAGCCTTGCCAACTCTCTAGGGAACATTTAGACACTCACTTTTGCACATATATTTTTTACAGACAAATGAAAAAGAAGTTAACGTTCAATACTTTATAAAAAAATATATTTTTCTCTGTTTGCCTTTAATTGAAGGTGTGTCGTGTGTCTTTTTTACTGATGCCATTTCATATTTTTACAATTATCACGAGGTACTGTGTATATCTTGCACTGATGTTGTCTGGAGGTGATGCTGTGAATATATTGTACTTGTGTAAATTTTGGAAGGATTATCACATCTCTGCCTCTGCTAATTGAAAGTGCCTGTTGAGTGGGTCGCTGAGCTGGAGAACAAATGATCTGGTGAGGAAAGGAGTTGGCTTAGGGCTTTGGATCTGTCTAGAGAGGAGAACACTCATGTTTCCTTTGAACGATCTAGGAAGAAAGTCCTTGAAGCTTCATTTGTGGGTTCATTTTTACACATCAGCACTTAATCAATAATCAATGTTCAACATTATGTGTCAACCTGATTAGGACGTGTACTGATAGGGGCCAGTGTTGGCTTCATACACTGTAGATGCTTCAGGTGACCCAGAAGCTACACAAGGTGATTCAGTTGGACCCTTCTGCGTGCCTCTGTCTTCTAACCCCAGCTATGTTTTGATTGTGCTGTGTCCCTAGTTGCCAAGTCAACATCTATACCTGCCATGTCATGTCCCACACTGAGTTTCTATTTCATTGAATGAGCTCTTGCTTGACAGACCTTAAATCAACTTAAGCCCTTGCCTGGCATCTCAGGTGTCACCTACCTTAGTGACTGGAATTCTGGAGCTGACTTACTAAAACCAAACCCGTGTATCCATAAAGTAGGGTGCCAAACAGATACCAGTTAATCGAAGCCTCAGCTGGGTGTTTGACTCTGGGTGCAAAATAATATTGTATTGAATATTTATTTCCTCTGATGACGAATAGAAAGGGAAAACATTCTTACTGAGCCTTTTTCAGGTCTTTGCCTAACTCTGTACATTTGTGTCAAGATGTACTGTGTGCCCTGGCTCGTCTTTTGAGCACTTGGTGTATTCTCTATCACAAGAACCATGGCACAAGTGTACATTTTCTATAGCAAGTAGCATCCCCGGTTCTCTGTGCTAATATTGCACATGTTAATGAATGAATGGAAGGGTGGGAGAGTGGATGAATGAAATATACTACTGATTATTTTATTCTTGAGTCCTCAAAATATTTCGTTGCTCATATTTTGAGTACCGATTGTAATTACTTTGATTAGAAATTTAAAAAAAGCTACTGGAAATGATGCTGCTGGAAATTTCTAATAAATGTGTATTTTATCAGATGGCTTTTGGGTCTTGGTTTCCTTCTTGAGCCTTGGTCACAAGTTGCTTGAAACTGTGCTTGGTTGCTGTCTTAGTTAGGGTTTTACTGCTGTGAACAGACACCATGACCAAGGCAACTCTTATAAGGACAACATTTAATTGGGGCTGGCTTAGAAGCTCAGAGGTTCAGTCCATTGTCAAGGCAGCATCCAAGCAGACATGGAGCAGGCAGAGTTGGGAGTGCTACATCTTCATTTGTAGGCTGCTTTCAGAATAGTGACTTCCAGGCAGCTAGGACTAGGGTATCAAAGCTCATGCCCACAGTGACACACCTAGTCTAACAAGGCTACACCTCCTAATAGTGCCACTCCCTGGGTCAAATATAGAAACCACCACAGTTGTTCTCTGTCACATCAATTCTTCAATGCATTTTTGAATGGGGACTATTATGGAGATGATACAGATTTCAGATTTTGGCCAGACCCCTGAAAGGATGTCCACATCTTGTCTGAAGATGAGATGGAGATGAGAAAAGGTTGTGTTTTATCATCTTGGTGTCCTTTGTATTTGAAATGTCGAAGTGTGGAGAATGGAGCCACAGATGAAGTGCACACTTTCTGGGTGCTTCTAAGAACATTCTTGTTTCAGAAAAAGGTGAGGAGCTCCTTTGTACAATCCCCAGTGTCTAGTCCCAGAATGAAGTGGACATACGAAGTTATTCTGTTTCCAGTTTCCAGGCCCCACTACACAGGACCTCTTTTCAGACTCTTAGTTTCTCTGAAGCCTATTACAAGAATATAGTTCTGAAAGAACTTTAAGACAACAGTGGGAAGTCCTGGTCATTCCGAGTTTTGCTACAAAGAAAACAGAAGTGTCCATCTCTAAGAGTGTTAATTGTATAATTATTGCTTCTAAAATTTTTTATTGTTTCTTTGCCAATTTGTAAAAATTGTACCAGGAGGGATACTTAAATTGTGCAAGAAAAAGAGCTCCTTTTTGGCACAACATTTTTGCCAGTCTCCTCATACTTTAAAGGACTCAAATCCAGTCCATGAAGAGCAATGTGACTTTATTTGTTATACACACACACACACACACACACACACACACATACGCACACTCACACATACACACATATACTCACACACATACATATACACACATATGCATACATATACACACATACATATACACATACACACACATACATACACATACATACATACACACATATACACACACTCATGCACACACACACTCACACATACATACATACACATACATACACACACACTCACACATATACATACATACACACACATATACACAGACACACACACACACCCCTACATGCATGGGCAGATGTGTAGATTATGGTAATTGTTGGTAGGCTTTGGACAGAGGAATACATGACTCTGTCATTGTTTAGTGTGGAGACAGACTCTAGTTCTGGGCAAGCAGTATTTGTCCTCTAGCCAGTGAACTCTGGCCAACTGAATATGTCCTGTACTCTTGAACCCGCCCCCAAACTTCTCTGTAACTCAACCTTTTCTCTTACAAAGTTAGCTGCTTTCTTTATGAATCTGACTGCAAATATTTGTAAAAGGCTGGGTACTATAAAGTGTCCTCTGGTGAAATAAGGAGTCAGGGATGTCCTGACTCCTGGTAGTACTCCCTGACTCTAGGTAGAGCAATCTGTGGGCCAGGTGACACAGGACATTGTGGAGACAGTCCGTGGAAGAGAACTTATATCAAGATCCTAGGTGATAGAAAGGAACCAATTTAGTGCTAGCTTAATACCCTTTATACTCTGTAATGTATAAGTGGAAGTGATACATAGCCAAGTATGCAGGAAAGATGTTCAGATCTATATTTTTATGATGGTAAGTATTCCGGAGAGTCTCAGGAATGTTCTAGAAGAGGGTACAGGGAAGGCCAAATTGCTGCCATGGATGCCCCAGTGCCAGAGTGTTCTGGAGATAGGAATATCCTGAGCTGTTTTAAACAGCAAAGCCTTGGGTTCTCCATATCAGTCAGGCATTGACCACTGATGATGCCCACAGCCTTGGGCGGGGCAGCTTCTTAACCAGGGCAAGCTCATTGTGAGGCACTCCTCTGCAGCTGGGAAGGGCACTTAAGCATTGCTAAAGGATCTGGAGGGGACACGACCAAGTCTGAGTCTTTAACTTCCAGCGGAGGATGCCATGGCATCCTCTGTTTTCTGGACTGGACCACAACAGAACAATTGCCTACCTAGGATTATATTGCATTTAACAACAGATCAATCTACTATAAGACCTGGCTTTACCTGTGTCAGATTGCTCGATGTAGCCACCAAAGACTAACACCAGAGGAAGATTTCATCTCTTCTCTGGTCCTCTCTCTTTCTGTCTTCTTTGTTAGACTGATTCCAGGGCTAGGTTCTTAAAGTCTGTCTTGGAGGGTGGAACGTTGGAACTTACTGATTTGCTCTGGAGCAGAGGAAGATGGGGGAGATGAGGAAGAATGCACTCTGGCTTTTGAGGAAAGGAGAGGGATGAGGGAAAAGGGGGGGTGTCCCTTTTCTGGACTAGAATATCCTTGCTGACCAGGACTATACATATAGCTGTGACCTAAGTAGAGGAAGATAATGGTGAGCAGTCTTCTGAGAATGCAGACTTACCATGGAGCTAGGTAGCATTCTAGTTCTTCAGATGAGTAGGACATTTATTTCGCATCAGGCAATGGTAGAGGAAGTGTGTCTTGGGTTGTTTCTATCTGATTGCAGAACAGTGTTCTGGGAGAACAAAACTGACCTGAATTACAGAAAGGTCTGCTCCAGATGAGACCCTGCTGGCTTTGGCTTACTGTGCTTGCTTTTCAGATCTTGTGGGCGACTTGGCCCCTTTTGAAAGGGTACCATGTGCTTCCTGACCAGTGAGCATTGCCTTTTGTGGATGTAAAATAAGCCTGCTGTTTAGAATCCACGTAAACACCAATAAGAAATGTACTGTTCTGAGTATTTTATTTTACCATAAAGTTGTCAATATAGTGATTCCCTTCTTTGATAAAACCCTTCTGACTTAGTTATGGTTTTACTGCATGGAACATATACCATGACCAAGGCAACACTGGTAAGGACAAAAGTTAATTGGGACTGGCTTACAGGTCCAGAGGTTCAGTCCATTATCATCAAGGCAAGAACATGGCAGCATCCAGGCAGGCATGGCTCATGAGGAGCTGAGAGTTCTACCTCTTCATCTAAAGGCCACCAGGAGAAGATTGCTTCTTCCACACTGGAAGCCCCATCCCCACAATAGCAAGGTCACACCTCTTAATAGTGCCACTCCCTTCCTGGCTTTGGGTTAGGGCAAGCAAGTCTCTACTTAGACCCATGAGGCTATTCACAGAGACAGCTCCCTAGATCGAATGTGGTCTGTGGCCTGGAGCAATGTGGGGTCCCTGGAGTATCCGTAGATCCAGATATGCTTAGGGTCCTTTGGGTATCTAACCAGAAGTCCTACAACTAGATCATATTGTTGTTTTGCTTTTAGTTGAGGAACCCAAGGAGATTCCATCTTAGACACAATTTTAGTGAGCTTTCACGACTATACGGAAATCCTTGATATAGACTACATGACAAAAAAGGTTTAGCTCACAGCTTCGGAAACTCATGCCGAACCAGCAAAGAACAACTTCTTTTGCAAGGGTAATGGTGAGACCCGGGTACCTTCTCCAATGACTCAAGTACCTCCAGTAGGCTCTACTACCTTTTGAAGCTTCCATGGCCTTCCAACAGTGTCACCATGGAGACCAAAACTCTGAGGACTTTGGGAGATTATAAGTAACCCATATCCAGACCACAGCAAGACCACATTAGTGATTTACCACACTTCTGGGAAGGCTTTTCTCACCTTTCAGAGAAGAGTAACCAGCTAAGCCAGAGCCAAAGAACCATAAAAGTGACCAGATCACCATCTAACAGTCAAGAGTGCCGATCTGGTCACCCAGGAGAGGAGTTCAGAGAGATTGTGGCCGACCGTTGGTGTTCACAGCACTGTCGTTGCCAATAAGACAGTAAGTAGTCTGTCCATTCGACCACAATGCAACCTTCTTGCTAGTCCAACAGATTACATAAAATATAACTGTTTCTCAAATATTTCTGCTTATTTGGTTTTGTTTTTTTTTTCAAGACAGGTTCTGGGCTGGCAAGATGGCTCAGTGGGTAAGACTGCTCTGCCGAAGGTCCTGAGTTCAAATTCCAGCAACCACATGGTAATGAGATCTGACGCCCTTCTGGTGCATCTTAAGACAGCTACAGTGTAGTTAATTATAATAATAAATAAATCTTTGGACCGGAGCGAGAGGTGACTGAAGCAAGTGGGGCTGACTGGAGCAAGCAGAGGTCCTAAAAATTCAATTCCCAACAACCATATGAAGGCTCACAACCATCTGTACAGCTATAGTGTACTTATATACATAAAACAAAATAAATAAATTTTCAAGACAGGTTTCCTAGCTGTCCTAGAACTCACTCTGTAGACTAGGCTAACCTCAGATTCAGAGATTTGCCTGCCTCTGCCTACTGAGTGCTGGGATTAAAGGCGTGCACCACCATTGCCTGGCAATGCTTCTGGTGAGCTCCTTGCCTCTGCTTGGTTGCTAAGGGAACTGATTGAAAGCTTTGCTCTAAAGGCAGCCACTGGTCCCGCTGCCTGTGTTCCTCACTCTCTGCCTCCAGAAAGAATGCTGTCAGTTATTATCAAAGGACTAGATGAAAAAGACAGACAGACAGAAAGGAAGAAAGGAAGGAAAGAAGGAAAGAAAAAAGGGAGGGAGGGAGGGATGGAGAGAGAGACTGGTGACTTGGGGTTGGGGGCAGTGATCCAACAGCCAGAATTTCTGACACCCTCAGGATGTTGTTTCTCTAGGACATCACAGTCCTTTCAAAGCTGTAAAACAGCAAGATTGCAGGATCTCTCTCTCTCTCTCTCTCTCTCTCTCTCTCTCTCTCTCTCTCTCT
>JADRCD010192669.1:14201-32227 GCA_019843815.1 Montemys delectorum
CTTCAGCTTTCATAGTCTCTGTCTTCTCCCTACCTCCCTCTCTCCCTTCCTCCCCACCTCTCTTCCTTTCTTTTCTTTTAATTCATGGTAATGAGGTGGTCCTATTCTGTTTGACAGTCAATTATCTCTTTCTGGTTCTGTACTCTCAAAACTACAGTTTTGTTTTGCTTGTTTTGTTTTGCATTTATGTCTGCTGCTTGCTTGTTTTTAACCAATATGGCAGGTTGCCTTTGGCAGGGGGTTGGCCAGTCAGTGCCTGGTCTGTGCTTGCCCTTGCCTTCCCTTACAGTTACAGGAGTCGGGAGACCTTGCCTCTCCTGATCCTGCCTCAGAGAAGCACAGCTAAGGATGCAAGCTTGGTTTTCGTTCTTATGTTCCACTGACACATTCCCTAAACACTTTATGGAGATATGCATGCCTCTGAAGCGCCTCCCCACAGGCCCATCTCCAGGGAGCCAGGGGTATGGAAGTCAAAGCGATTATTCAGGCTGGAGAGAGGCAGACAGGAGAGACAGAGAAGAAGATAAGATAGGCACAGTTAGCAGCCTGGTGAGTTTTCAGACATGACCGGGTTAAGCCTCCCTGTGATGTCCCTGAATACATGAAGGGGGGTTTTGTAGCAAACTTTGGCTTTTCATACACTGTGGCTGCAATGAAAACAGAGCTATTAGATTTGATTGACAGAGTGGAGTAGCGGCTCTTTATGCAAGGCGAAGCTTTTGTGTGAAAGGAGGTGAAATGTCTTCAGCTTTCATAGTCTCTGTCTTCTCTCTCCCCCCTCTCTCTCCGGTCTCAAAAGTGCTTTGGCTTTAGGTTAGAGAATTCAATAAGAAAAACCATGCAAAGGTCCCACCACTTTTTTTCCTTTCTGTTTTATAGCCATGGTTAGCAACTGGATTTTAAAAGAAGAGCCTAAAGTGGGGGACTTGGGCAGTCTTATTTGCATGTTAATGCCAGACCTAGATGACTAACACTCATCCCATTATTTTGAAAGTTGTTGCCAAGAGCTCAGCTTCCATGGGCACTATGTAGCAGCTTTGTACACTGAGAAAACACTGCTGTTCCCTGCATTTCATGTTACACAGGGAGCAACAGCTTCTCCAAGTGGCCAGCTGGTCCCTTGTGCTTCCTCTCTCTAAGTGGGACGGTGAGCTTTGGGGACCCAAGGTGGGCAGGGACTTGGCAGATAGAGACAGCATAATACATACATACATACATACATACATACATACATACATACATACATACATACCATCTATCTTTTGATCACTTAAAGCATTATATTTGCCATTGATTATTTAACTTCTGAACTATCCTGGGTTATCACAAGGGCTGACAACAGTTGGTTTCATCTCTGGTTTTCCTTGAGACCGTGGGGACTGTTCACTGACTATCCTCTCACACACTACACAGGACACGTACTAGATTGGCTTTATTCATTTCTGGATGATTCTTATGGACAGAAAGGCAAAGAGCTACTTTTTCTTTTTTAAATAAACACTAGGCACCTCCTAGTGCCTGCTTGATAGTGCTGTCTAAGAGGTAGATCAAGATGTAGGAGAAAGGTCACTTGGTTTCCATTCATTCTCTGGGCCTGGAAACTGAAGAGAAGTTGTGGGAAGAAAGAGGGACCGGTTTAAGAGTGGGTTGGCAGGCAAGCTGGAGTCTTGCACTCAGACCTCACTGCCTTGGAGCCAAGCTGATGTCAGAAATTCCTTATGGGTATTTAGGAGCCCAGGCTCATCAGCAAATGAAGTTAGATTTGAATGTTAGAGACCAGACTTCAGCACTCACCATGTCTATTAGGCAGGGGTATGCATTTTAAGCATTTAATTTTTCTGAGGGCAATTTTCAAAATGGTGACCGGAATAAGTATATGTCAAGGTCCTTAGGAACATCCCGGAAGAATGAGAGATGCATCAGACACGTCTTAGTTTCAATTACCCCTTGCCTTTCCTCATTTAAGTTTGAAACACCTTCTATGGATTGTGTTTGTGAATAGACTGTTTATAGCCATCAAATATAGAGTTTTTCGGTTGTTTCTGTTCTTACTGGTTTTATGATTTGTTTTCTGGGACAGCATCTCAGTACGTACCTCAGGCTGGTCTTGAACTTATGATCCCCCTGTCTCACCCTTCCAAGTGCTAGGATTATAGAAATATGCCACTGAATTTTGAAGCTTAAATGATTTTTATGAATTAATTAGTTTGTGCATCTGTATGTATCTATGTATGTCTATGCATATGTTGTGTGTCTGTGTGTATGATGTATTGTGTGTCTGTGTGTATGTGTGTATATGCTTGTGTTGTGTGTTTATATGTGTGTGTGCTTGTGTCGTGTGTGTATATATATGTGTATGTTTGAGCACAACACTCAGTCTTCTCCTAATCTAGTTTTATTACCAGTAAAATGAGGCCTCAAGTGCTTGCTGCTCTTACAGAGAGCACAAATCAGTTCCCAGCACCCACACTGAGCAGCTCCCAGGATGCCTGTGACTCCAGCTCCAGGGGGATGAGATGCCTCTGGCCTCCACCACAGACACTGACACACATGTGCAAATACCCCACTACACACATGTAAATCAATTGACTCATAAGCCTGTCGAGAAGATAGGCCAGGTCATGTATATAGCACATACCCACACACAAAGCGCCCAACGATGATGCTTTTCTCTATTATCCACTCACACTTTCTGACTTATTTTGGGTTCATGTGGCAGCTGGTGTAAGGTTTCTTGACATTTTTCAGAAGTACAGGTGATCTTACTTTACATCCTGCTGAAACAGAAATGCAGCCATACCGCCTTTAGCCATGTAGATATGAGCTACGGAGATCTTTCATTCTGTGAAGACCTGTCTCTGCTTGTTCCTGGCCTGGGTTTCTCTGAAGATGGCCATTTCAGAAGTCCTGAGTCAGATGCTGCAGCTTTTTGTTTTTTTCTTCTGTTCCTCTAACCTCTCCATCCTCTCTCCCCATAACTTTTTAAAACAAGGTTTATTTTAATTTCCGTGTGTGTAGTGGAGTATTTGCACATGTGTGTCAGTGTCGGTGGTGGAGGCCAGAGGCATCACACTCCCCTGGAGCTGGAGTCACAGGCGTCCTGGGAGCGGCCCAGTGTGGATGCTGGGGATTGATCTGTGCTCTCCGTAAGAGCAGCAAGCACTTTTAACCATGGAGCTGTCTCTGTGTCCCCCCTCCTTATTTTAGAAGGCATGGCTTTACTTTAGCCCAAGTTGCTCTGGAACTCACTGTATCGCCTTGAGCTTACAGCTATCTTCCTGCCTCAACTTCCCAAATATTGAGATTACAGGTTTGAGCCACCAGATCTGACTTGCAGTCATTTTCATGAAATTTCTCTTGTTGTCATGAGAGGTTATTTTGTTACTTAACAAAGGAACAGGATGTCCCCAGTTCCCCCCCCCCCCACCTCTCAAATCATTGTAACTTTGTCACATTGTTCAGGTGGAGGAAGGAAATTTAAGTTCAGGATCTGACCGTAAATTAGATATGGTGGTGCTCACTTAAAACCCCAGCAATCAGGAGGCTGAGACAGAAAGAAGCCTTGTTACGATTTTGGGCTATAGAATAATATTTTGTCTACAAAAGAGAGAGGGAGAGGGGGAGGGAGAGTGGGAAAAGAAGAGGAGGAGGAAGGGGAAGGGGAGGGAGGGGGGACAGAGTTCACAAACAAACCCCAAACCAGCACTCTGCCCACAGTATTTCCTGTGGTTTCTACTTTCATTACATGAAGCTAGCAAAGTATGAGAGGACAATTTTGCTGAATCATTACCTGAGGAAATCAACACAGTTAGTTCATGGGACTACAGCAGTGATCAGCATCAGCCCAAAAGCCACTGGAGACTTTGTATAAGAACCTGTTCCTTTAACAAGATTGTTGTGGCCATTACTTGTGACAATGATAATAATTAGAATTCAAACCCTCTGTGAATTGACCTCAGTGGTGGAAGATGAAGCATCTCACCTCATAAGATAGGCTAGAGCGGCTTCTGCAGAGTGTTGGCAAGAAAGGCTGATAGTCCCAATCACTACCCTGGCTCTAAGCTGTAGGGTAAACTGTGAAACCCACCTGGCTCTGCTTTTCTTTTCTTCTTCTTCTTCTTCTTCTTCTTCTTCTTCTTCTTCTTCTTCTTCTTCTTCTTCTTCTTCTTCTTCTTCTTCTTCTTCTTCTTCTTCTTTTTTTGGACAGGGTTTCTCTGTGTAGCCCTGGCTGTCCTGGAACTCACTCTATAGACCAGGCTGGCCTCGAACTCAGAAATCCACCTGCCTCTGCCTCCCAAGAGCTGGGATTAAAGGCGTGCGCCGCCACCGCCCGGCTCTGCTTTTCTTTATAGGAATTTTGCAAGGTTGTTGAATAAAGATCAAATGAGATAACCATGCATGCAATTAACACAGTTTGATTGACAATCACCGATTATACCATGTAGAACCTTGTTACAAACAGTTGCTAAACATTGGGTATCAGCCGTCATCATTATGGTCACAACTGTCATCATCCCCATCGTTGTGTTTCTGCAAGTGTTCAGGGAGCAGACGCCAGCTTACTTCTCTATTCTGGTCACTCTCTGAGGTCAGTTTTCTTACTGTGCAATAGAACCCTCCTGTCTTTCCCCTAAATAGAAGAAACCCATCTCTTCCTGCCCAACTCTAACTCTGCCCTTAATCTAACAAAGAATGTGTTTCTAGTTCCCCCACCTTTCCGGTATACTGTTCCCCTTTCTTTGAAATTACCTGGTACACATTTCTTTGAAACTTTGAAGAGAGTGAGAGATTCAGGGGCCTTGCTATTCTGCAACCCTTGGTATTAGCATCCCTTTGTGGTCAGTCCTCCAACTCCAGTTCCCTGTTGTCACAGTCTCACAGGTAGGACTGCCGAGGAGAAGCTGAGAAAATGATGGCAGTTGATGCTTTAGCTCATAGACTTTGAACCTTTTCTCATCATTCTGTTGGCTCTTTGTGCCACACTTACAAAACCGTGAAGAACAGAAGTCAAAATACATCTCTTGTTCTTGTCCTTGGCCTGCCTATCCAAGTAACAGATCAAAATGGGTTCTGCCATGAATCTAAGTTTATTTTACAATGTGCCTACTACATGAAGAATCCCTGACATTCCGTAGCCAAATGCTAAGATCTGACACACTCCACTGCCCAGTTTCTAAGACTGAGGTAGTTGCTATCCTAGTCCACACTTTTCAGCTAATGTTCAAGCAAATGTGAAGGACAGAGCTGTTTCCACTAAGGGGGTTTCACCTCCGAGTCTTTCTTCATGACCCAATTTGAAGAGTCTCCACACAGATTCCTCATGAAGATGTCTTAGACATAGATTTTTATTATTTTTAAGTTATATGTATATGTATGTGCACGTGCATTGGCATCCATGGAGTCCAGAAGATAGCATTAGATTCCCTGGAGTTATAGGTGGTTGAGAGCCACTCGATACATGCAGGAACTGAACTTGGGTCTTTTTCAAGAGCACATACTTTTTAGAGTGTGTTTTTAACCATGGTGTCATCTCTCTAGATCCTCACAAAGATTTTTAAAGAAATTATTGAAAAAAAGACAAGAAGATAAGGATACTTTTATTCCATTAGTGGCTTAAATAACAAATTTATTGTCATACTTCTGGAGATTAAAAGTCAGAAATCAAAATAGTGGTAACATTGGTTCCTTAAAGGCTGTGTGGAAGTGTCTGTTCAGACCTTTCTCTGTGTCATGTAGATAACTACCTCACCCTGTGTATATTTGTTTATATCCTCCTCTTTCTCCAAGCATGTCTATCTTTATGCTTTATGTCTAAATGTCTCTTTCTTATAAATCCACTGATCCTATTGGAGTAAAGTCTACTCTAAGACTTCATATTGTTTTGTTTTGTCTTATTTTGCTTTGCTTTGCTTTTGAGACAGTCTTTCTTTATAGCCTTGACTGTCCTGAGACTCACTATGTAGATCAGTCTGGCCTGAAACTTACAGAGATCTGCCTGCCTTCCCCTCCCCAGTTCTGGGATTAAGGGAGTGAGCCACCATGACTGGCTCTAAGACTTCATTTTAACTTGACTATTTCTGCAAAGACTCTGTCTTCAATAAGGTCAGCTTCTGAGGTACTAGGGGTTAGGAATTTCAGCCTATTGTTTAGTGGGGACACATTTCAACTGCTATAGCTTCCACCTGTCACTTCCAGCATGATGTCGCCATTTTATCACAGTGGGGAAGTGGTTTGCTCAGAGAGACGTGTCAAAAAACGTTGAGCTTTCTTTTGGCTATATTTTTAAGACAGGGTTACCCATGTAGCCCTTGGCCATCCTGGAACTTTCTCTGTAGGCCAGGCTGACTTCAAACTCAGAGATCTACCTGTCTCTGTTTCCCAAGTTCTGAGACTAAAAGTATGCACCACAACATCTGGCTAAAAGTTGAGCTTTGAACAACTGTGTTGGTTATTAGCTAATAGTCAAGTGAGGTCATCTCTGTGTATTAATATACAAAATAGAAAGGATGAGCTTAAGGAAAGAAAAATACTCAGAGAGTTTCAGTAAATGTCCAACACTTACTTTTTTTTTTTTTTTGGAGGTAGGCATATGTGTGGAGCTCAGAGAACAACTCTCAAGAGTCAGTTCTCTTCTTCCACCATGTGAATTCTGGTGATTGAGACCTTGGGTGTAAGCTCCACACCCGGTTCCATAACACCCAGAGGAAGCTCAACTCCCAGGCTCTCTAACCTGCCCAGGATCATAGGTGAGAAGGCCACAACATCTTCCCCCAAACCAGGAGTAATTGGGATCAGCATGATCCAAAATGGACCCCTGCCCAGCCAGTCACATGGGTTCTTTCCGGTCTGAGCCGCTGCCCAGAGTAGACCTTGGGCGCTAGCTCCATACCCAGTCCCACAACACCCAGAAGACACTCCCAGGATCACAGGATCTCACGAGCTTGGTCACACCAGGATTTCATGATCCCAGAGGCAGCTTGACTCCCAGGAGCTCAGATACACCCAGGATCTCAGGATCATAGGATCCCAGAATCACAGGATCACAGAGATAGCTGAACTCTGAGGAGTTCTGACACAACAAAGATCACAGGAAGGATAGGCTCCAATTAGAGACATTGAGGACAGGTAGTGCTAGAGATAACCAGATGGCCGGAGCAACAGAAACCAAGATTACTTGACATCGTCAGAATCTAGTTCTCCTACCATAGCAAGTCCTGGATACACCATCACACAGGAAAAGCAAGATTCAGATCTAAAATCACTTCTCATGATGATGATAGAGAACTTTAAGAAGTACAGGAGAACACAGGTAATCAGCTAGAGGCTCTTAAAGAGGAAACACAAAAATCCCTTAAAGGATTACAGGAAAACACAACCAAATAGGTGATGGAAATGAACAAAACCATCAAGGATCTAAAAATGGAAATAGAAACAATAAAGAAATCACAAAGGGAGACAACCCTGGAGATAGAAAACCTAAGGAAGAGACCAGGTGTCATAGATGCAAGCATTACCAACAGAATACAAGAGATAGAAGAGAGAATCTCAGGGGCAGAAGATACCATAGAAAATATTGACACAACAGTCAAATAAAATGCAAAAAGCAAAAAGCTCCTAACACAAAACATCCAGGAAATATAGGACACAATGTGAATTCTGGTGATTAAACTTATGTTATTACACTTGGTGACAAACAGGTAAAGACCTGGTGAGCCATCTCACTAGCTCCAGGGTCTAATATTTGGAAGCCATGACTGCCCATGTCATGGATCTGGTTCTCAGTGAATAACTTTTTGGGAACTAGACAGCCCTGCTGGGCAATGCAGAATTTTCTGAATGGATGCCTGAAATAATTAATTGGATTCAAATACAGGCACAACTCACCTTGAATACCATTTATTAATGGATGGATGATTCCAGTAGTAGTCACATGAAAGATTTTGTATACATGCAATACAGGTGCATTTTCTAAAATCTATTCTCTACCTATGAGTGGTTGAATTCATTGCTGCAGAATCCATGAGTATAAGATAAGTATATGCACAATGGAACTACCATGCCCCTCACATTGTGAGCTGTTCCAAGAATATTTCCAGTTTCCTTCTCCTGTGCTAACCTTGGGGTTTCCTCTGAAGAAGATCAGAAGTTAGCTTAACCGTGTGTTGGACCATGAAAAGCAGTCTATGTTTTTGGTCGAGTGAGGCTTGCTTCCAGAGACCCAGTAGAAGGTTCTATAAGGGATGGAACAGTAAAAGCCATGCCTCCAAGACATAGATGGCTGACCCCATGAGTCCTCTAACTCCGTTATCTTATGCTATCTATCATGTAGACAATGCCCCAAGCTCCCAGTATTCTAGCTGGACTCTACCCCCAGTCAACTGACCACAGTCAGGTATGCCCTGCCCTACAGTTATCTGAGAACAGACAGGTAGCCCAGCCCACCACATAAAGGGATGTTTGCCCCTCTCCCTTCTTTCTCTCTGTCTTTCTTCTCTCTTAACCTCTTACTCTTGTCTTTACTTTCCTTTTCCCCTCTCACCACTTGGCCATGGCTGGCCTCTACTTCTCTATCCTTTCTCTTTCTTTTCTACAATAAAACATGTTAAGACCACATATTGCTTCCTTTCAACTAGACTCTTCATGTTGGCCCAGCATTTGCAGCTGTGAGACTGGACCAGCGACTTTCACGCCCCCCCCCCCACTTGCCACTCCTGAACCACTGGGCAGCCGCTTCCCCTGCCTGCCCCCTTTCTTCCTTTGGCCCCAGAGCAGACTGAGCTGCTCTGGTGCCCCCAATTCTTTCTCAGCTCTTCTATGGTATCCAGCATCACCTGCAATGCCCAGGAGCTAGAACTTGCCATCTTTGGCCTCTATGAGGCCCAGAGGCCCCTGGGGTTGTCCCCTTACCACCACCCCTGCAGACTGGAATATGGCTCATGACAGCCAGATGCCCACTGGGGTGGTGTGGAGAGCATGGGCAGCTTCCCGCATCTACCCACTCAGTGTACCTAAGCTCTGACAGGACTCGGGTCTCCCCTTTGCCCAACAACCTTGCAAAGATTTCTGTCCCATCCCCTTTCAGCACCACAGACTTTTCTCCTATTGGAGGCTAAGGCAAGCTTTGATAGCTTGGGAGAATAAAATTTTACATCTTATGACAGCTGGGATGAGAGACATCTGGAATGTTGTTCCCTTAGGCTTTAGAATCTAGAAATTCTAGCTATTTAAGTACAGGATTGTGCCATATCTGAAGAAAGACCCTCTGGCAGGGATAGAATCAGAGGGATTAAGAATTTATTTCAACAGACACAGCAAGCTCCACCCATCTTTCTTGACTCCCCTTTCAGCATCCTTGTGTCCCAGGGTAGCCTTTCAGTCTATGCTGACTCACAGTAGCTGTCTGTCAACCCACTGGCACAAAATCCTCCCGATGCAGTGTTGAACTTTGACCCCATGCAGCTTCCACCCACGGTTCTCATTTTATTGTCTGTCCTCCTTCAGGTGGATTACTCTGTCTCCTCTATTTTTCCTCCTCAGAGAATTACCCCAGCCTCTTGCGCTCTTCCACACTTGGACTTCAGCTAACTCTTCTCTCCTTTGTACACTGAATACACTTACTTATGAGTAGGGCTCCCAAGAATGCTCTGAACGTGTGGGAGTAGATAAGAACCTTTGCCAACCTTCGTTGTATGTTGTTTATTTAAATGTTAGGCCAAGCAGACATTAAGAAAACATGTTGGTGAGCATATGGATCAAAGCAAATCCTTATCTTATACACTACTGGTGGGAATGTAAACTTGCCTTCTTTATTTAAAAAAATTGAAAATGTATCTGCCATGTGACCCTATTATATTCCTCCTGGGTATTTTTTCAAAGGGCTTCAAGTCAACAGGTCATAGAGATACACGCATATTACTGTCTCTTATGTCACTAATCACAGTAGCTACGTTATGGAACCAACCCAGGTGGTCAGCAACAGAGATGAACACATAAAGAAAACATTGTGTGCATAAACAAAGGAATCACTTTTCAACCACGAAGAAGAACAAAGAACAGTATTTCCAGGAAAGTGGATGCAACCAGAGATGGTCATGTTTATCTAATTAAGTCAGTTTTTAAAAGACAAATATCACTTTTATTTGAGTCTTGGATTTTATACAAATACATAAAAGCATATCCGTATAAATGACATAAAAGTCGACTTGAAACTGCCTAGGGGAACAAAAAGGACCAAGAGGAGTTGAGAAGGATGAGAAAGAGAGCAGAGAATGTGAGGGAGTATGTTCAATGTCCAGTACATACTTGAATGAAAATGCCTTTATACAAATAGTGAACCACGTACAGTGAACATACAAAATGACATTTCTAAACAAAGTTAGGCCAAGGTCAGGGCCTCTTTTGTGTTTTTTTCTTATGGAGGTAGAGGGCTGGTTACACCACACTGTTACATCATTCTATTGACTCATTCTGAGCTGCCTCTTGCACAAACTCTTTAGTGTGTTTGCAATGCAGCGCTGAATCCTAGAATTGAATTTTGGAAGCACAAACAAAACTCTGTGTCTTTACCATGTTAGCCCATGGTTTGAACTTACAGAAGTATTTTTACCAGGGTTCTGTCTCCTCATATCCCCTGCTGTGCCAACATACCTGTCTGTCCTTGTGTCTAATGGAACCATGGATGGAATGCTCCCCTCAGACTTGATCCCTTACCCATTTGGAGGTGAAGGAGTGGACTGAACGGAGGAGGGGCGAGGTCTAAAGAAGAGTTGAGGGCTTGGAGGTTAAGGATCTGGCCAGGAGACTTTTCCTTCTGTTTTCCTGAAAGCAATCTGTGAACCCTGAAAATGCTGGTTTATATTGATGCCTATGAGGAGAAGTTAAGTTTTTTACACAGATTCTTGCAGTAGGGGTTGGAGAGCACGAAATGAGAGAAGCACTTGCTTACCTTTCTCTACCATGCTCATAGAGTTCTAGGGCACTGGACCTGCCAGATGGCTCAATGGTTAACAGCAATTACCACTAAGCCCTAGTACCTGATTTCCACACAGTGGAACTCCCAGACTCAGAGAGTGAAGGAGAAAACTGAATCTCACGAGTTGTCTCCTGATTTCCACATTTGCAGAGTGGTATACCCAACCTTACACACACACCACGCACATGAATACACACACACACACACACACACACACACACACACACACACACAAATTAAATGTGGAAATAAAAAAAAAAAGAGTTCCAGGGAAGGTGAAGGTGGAGCCTCTAGCCAAGAGTCTTATACAATTTTCAGTACTCAGGGTTTGCAAATTGCTAATCTACAATGACTCCAGCATGCTAGAAAGAATTCACAGGAAGCTCGTGCATTTAAAATTCATTGTGTGATATGAGGCTTTTCTTTCTCCCTTTCCCCAATTTCTTCCTTTTCTTCTTAGGCTTAAAGGATGGGGAATTTAGCTCAGATTATTATATATGCAAGAATTTGGATATTATGGTTTTTTTTGTTTATTTTTGTTTTGTTTTGTTTTGTTTTTGGCTTTTCGAGTTTCTCTGTGTAGCCCTGCCTGTCCTGGAACTCACTCTGTAGACCAGGCTGGCCTTGAACTCAGAAATCTGCCTGCCTCTGCCTCCCAAGTGCTGGGATTAAAGGTGTGCGCCACCACCACCCGGCAGGATATTATGTTTTCTATTTGTAAAAGAGAAGAGTAACTATCTTTTGTGTAACAGCCATAAAGACTTTGTAGAAAATACATGGACTGGGCTCTGGGGTGCAGTGTGGCTGTTTGAAAAGCTGAATGAATGAGACTCCTTCTTATGATGGTGGAAGTGGGAGCTGGAGCCCTAAAGTGTCATCGGAACTGGAGCTAGTTGGCAAAGCAATTAGAAGATGATGACCTTTCCTTCTTCAATGGTGTAAGGGCAGAAGAGTGTGGCATCATGAATGTGCTCCATGAAATGTCCCTGAGACAGATGCTGGGTTATTCCTATCAAATCACATTGTTTGATTTATTGGCGTTCTTAGACTACAGTGTGGTAGTGATGGAGGCTCTGAACTCATCCTGTATCTTTTCATTCTTCCAGTGCCTAGGTTATCCCTAGCTACAGAGACCACAACAGACTGCCAATATTTTTTTTATTCATAACAAAAAGCAAACAAAACAGCAATAAGAGACTTGGTATTTGTATTGCCCCGATCTTTGGTGTCTTTCTTTTTGTTTGATCTTAAAAGCTAAAAGATTTTAATTCTTGATTTTGGGTGAAGAGAGGTGAGTGAAGGCCATTATTAAGATTAGAAAAGAGCATTCACAAACAATTTCCACAAGTAAGTAACAGTAAGTAAATAGGATCAAGGACGACAAAGAAGAGAGGGAAAGGGAAAGGAAATTCAGAAATGGAGTTAGAAACCTTCAAAGATCTGAAATGCTGGGTAAAAATGTTATTATTTATCATAAGTGAAAAGAAATAGAATTTACAAAAATAAAAGCGAGTGTATCTGTACATTTTTTCTCAAAATTATATACTACTTGTACTCATGATCATTATAGAGCAGGCACGACTGACATCAGTCAGGCTGGTTAATAAAGGCTTTTGCTTTTGTATAATCAGAATTGAGGTTTAGGAAGACTTTGAGAGCCCTGGATTCTTTATCATACAGCAACATTCTTAGTATGGGCTTTGGAATGAGGCTGCCTGGGTGAGACCTAGCCCAAGATATCGAGCACTCTAAAATACAGAAAATTACCCAAGTAGTTGAATTCATCTCCTCAAGTCTGAAACGCACAGCTGACTGGCTGACTAAAATGTAGTGTGGGTTAGATGAAACTGCTCATATAAGGCAGAGCAAGTATACTATGTCACAGGAAGCATCCGCTGTTACCAGGTACATTATTTTTCCATATATATATATATATACAGAAAATACATACATACATATATGTCTATATATATATGGGGATATATGTATACATACACACACACATATATGCATGTGTGTGTGTGTGTGTGTGTGTGTGTGTGTGTGTGTATACATATATCTCACATATATTCAAGTTGTAGCTGCCATGGAAGAAGAAAACCAGACTGAAGGCTGAGGGTAAACCTTTTGCTATGTGTGACTGTTGTCCACAGTTTAGGCTACAGATCCATAGTGGAGTCTTTTCTGTCTCCAACTTCTCCAACAGAAGTGAAAAAGATCAATTTAGGGCAGTTGCTGACTTCCCTGAGTAGAAAATGGCAGAAGGCTGTGTTGTCCTTACCTGATCCATTACAGGTTATATCATGTATCCAGGCACCAAGTGGGACTGCTGAGCTGCATCTTTCTCAGGCAAGTATCCCAAAGGAGAGAGCTTGGAAATTGTTAAACTACAGATTGCAGCATTGCTCTAGTTAGGACAATACTTCATAAACTAAGATGGAAACTATTACATTTTCCTTTTTAAAAATAAATCACGAACTGGGGTGTGGTGTAGCTCAGTGGTATAGCATGGGCTCATGAATGAGATTCTGGATTTGAGCCTCTTTAACAAAAAGAAGGGCAAAGAAATCACAGAGTTAGGGGGGAGAGTAACAGTCAGAACTGTCTCTTTTGGCATCCGAGATTTCAGGAGGCCATCATTTAGATTAAAATCGATATAAACCACTTATAGGTAGCAGAGTTTTTCATTTTGAGAATGTTTGGCCATTTCTACATGTAAGTAAATGAGTCTGTGATGTCTTATGCCCCCAAGAACTATTGGGATGAATACTGTAGAGAAAGGCAAAACTTGAACATTTTTCTGAGCAGCTCCCTGGGAATTTTCTTCTTTATGTACTAGGCTGAGCTACCCACAGATGTTTTAGGGTCTTGGAGATAGTTTAAATGGAAGAGATTCTTAGTCTGGATAGTTTACATACGCAGCAGGCTTCTTCACAGAATCTCTAAACCAACAAGTGAAGAGCAACCACCGTGTTCTGCTGAGCCAGGCTTCTCTGAGGGGAGGCTGATGGCAGAACTACAGCTAAGAAGGAAGTACTCAGAGCTTAACAGAAGTGCAGCTGGCACACTGAATCCATGTTAGGATGCTGCAGCTGGCAAGCTTGCTCCTAATGGTAGACCGCATGACACTTAGTTTTTGATTGGAAGAAAGAGTAAGCGAATTGTAGCTACTTAAAGGAATGAGAATAGTAGAAAGCATCTCAGGATGACACAAAACAAAGACAGAATTAGAAGGCTGAGTGATTGGACTAGCATGATAGGAAGGTCAGTGAAGGCCTTCTCTTCAGATTCTGCAAATCTTCGTAGCCTTGGGATATGAGGAAAGTCAAAGGGCAGTAAGCAAGCCACGGAGTCTGAAGCCATGAGATGGAGCCAAGAACCTGGCCTTGTAATGAGGAGCAGCTGTAGCCAGAAGAACTGGTATGTGCTTCCGCTCTGATGCAGCTGACTGCAACTAGATGAAGCCGGAGGTGAGGTGCCTCTAGGGCTAGGACCAGGTGCTGTGACTTCGGTAACAGCAGTAGTGTGTCCTCTGTGTCCCTCTGGAGGATGAGGCTTGTGTTGGCATCTCCCTGCCTTTCATTCCCTGTCTTTTCCTGCCCTTCTATTTCTTACCCATTTCTAACTGTCTCTCAGTTCACACCAGTGCTCTGTGTAACAGCACCTTTTATCTCTTTCTTGTTCTTATCAGAGCTTATCAGAAAGTAGTAAATCCCAGCCTGAGTCTTTTTCTCTGCCAGATAACAAAGCCACTGGATCTACTTATTAAAGATTACTTACTGCTTAACATTTTGATAAGAGACAAGGCTTAATGATTTGGATTACTGAGCCAGTAAGGGGCAGGTAGTAGCACACTTATTTTGGATGGAGAAGTCTTTCAATTTCTCTTACCAAACAGGCAACGCTTCGCTATCAGGCAAGACTGGCGTATGTGCTAGGCCTTCTCTGTACTTATTTTCACAGAAGACTTAAGAAAGGGACCATGGAATATCTTTTTTTATAAATAGAAGCGTGGTCTAACTGAGTCTGAAATGGGTCTGGTAAAGAATGAGATCGAGGTGGTAAGTCTCTGAAATCAGTCAATCTCAAAGCTGGGAGCAGGCATTTGTGGTCAGTTGAGTCACACAGCTTTGGGATTTGCCAGCTCTACTTTCTGTTTCAACAATAAAAAATCTTGTAAAACTGCTGGCATGTGAGACAGAGGTATCCAAAATGTCTTGGCATCTTTCCCAGCAAGGTACCGAGTCTTGGGGAAGAGACTTGTTAGAGCGTGGTCCATGCACTCTACCACTAGAGAGAGGTCCAAGTTCACGGAGGAGGTATTGCTTTTCAGTTTGTGTAGACCTATAAAAAAGAAATAAAATATGTTCACTCTTGGGCAGAAAAGGAGAGTCAGAGCGGGAGGCTAGGGTGCAAACAGAAAGACAGGGACTTTATTTTGAGTTTGCAATTATAACTGGGGCTCACTGGAATGGTTTTCCATTCTTCAGAAACGGATGGGGCAATGTCTTCTTTAGGCCACTTGGTCTCATCTCAAACTTGGAAGGGCAGCAGAATATCCTTACAACGCTTGTTGAAACCCAGACTTCTGGATTTGCATACAGAATTCCTGAGCCAGTAAGTACGATGTAAGTCTTAGCATTTGCATTTTTCACAAGTTTTCAAGTGATGCTGCTGGTCTGAGGACTTTGAGGACTATTTCTTTAAAGACATTAGAGAAAGGATACTGTAGAGTCCCTGAGAATCTTATCTCTAGAAAGTCATGAGTTTATTTCTAATCTACCTTGAAGAGTACTGTGTTATAGAAAATATGATTATATATGTGACCTTGTGTGTGAGTGAAGATGGATGCATATGAGGGTGGAGGGGGACACCACACAGCTCTACAATTTTGTCCTGAATCAGAAGTTAAACATTTCTGGTTGTTGGGCAAATAAAGTGTTTGAGTCATGACCCCACTAGAGAGTCAAATAATCTCACAAGGGATTGGGAATGATTTAGGACCCTAGATTCTTCAATAAAAAAACTGCTGGAAAAACTAGCCATTTACAGGCAGGAGAATGAAATTGAAACTTTATCTCATCCTGAATGTAAAAGTCAACTCAGAACAGATTAAAGACTTGAAAGTAGAACCTAACACTATAAAGCACAGACTAAAAGCTTTCTGAAATTGGACCAAGCAGTAAGTTTTGAAGATGATC
The DNA here is from genome assembly GCA_019843815.1 of Montemys delectorum. Lineage (NCBI taxonomy): Eukaryota > Metazoa > Chordata > Mammalia > Rodentia > Muridae > Montemys > Montemys delectorum. The sequence continues at coordinate 30,375 of JADRCD010192669.1, forward strand.
CGTACAGCATAGGCCACAAAATCCAGAATGGATGGACAGGACTGTATCAGACTAACAATTTGCTGTGCATCACAAAGGAAGCAGTTAAAAGAGCAAAGAAATAACTCATAGACTGGGGAAAAGATTTGTAAACCATACACTGATAAGGGGTTAATATCTAAAGAGAAATATAAACAGAATTCCAACAACTCAATAGAAAAAAAATGAACAATCTGATTTTTGAAACATGAAAAGGAACCAGACAGACATTTTTTCAAGAGGCCATAAATAGGGCCAGTGGGTGTGTATATGAATGTGTTAGCCACGGTGCATGAATTGCTCTAGTGCTCAAATTTAACCCACAGCAAGACATCATAGTAGACCATTAAAGTGGCAGGTGGTGAGACAAAAGATGAGCTGTGTTGACTGAGGTGCTGAGGAAAGAGATCCTGTGCATGTAGTTGTTGAGAATGTAAACTAAAACAACAATTACAGAAACTGGTATGAGGCTTCCTTGAAACATGCAAAGTAGAACTACCCTATAATATTCACATGCTTTCAAATATACCTGAGCCCTATCTTCTCAGTGGAAAAGCTGCCATGTTAGGTTGAAGGCTCCCAGTTGTTTAGAAAACCTAATACGTGATAGTGGTATTTGTTAGGTAGCCATAGTTGTTTAAAGGACATAGTAAGTGTCCATGATTAATTTAAATTATTGTTCATCCTGGGAAATGGAAAAAAGTGACTTTAGATTTATGGTCTATATTGGGACTGTGAGTTTGACTCATTTCTAAATTCCAACTTGGAAATATTTAATATTTAATATCACTATAAAATTGGGTTCAATGCTCAAGAAAATTTTGAATGTTTTCAACCCAAAGAAATGATAAATATTTGAGGAAAATCAACATACCAGCCACCTTATCTGTTTATCACTTGGTATTCTTATTCCGCTATGCCTCATAAATATGTATAATTGTTATGTGCCAAAATAGAAAAAAAATTGGATGGAATCTTGTGATATAGCCAAAGGTACTTATCAGCTTCAACATCTTTACCTACAATAGAAAACTCTTTTACATGAAGAACTTTGTCTCTGAAGTGTTAAGTCTAACAGGGTTCAGTCTGTTTCCTCTGACCTACACAAAACCTTTAGAGTCAGAGTGCAAGAAATACATCTTCTAATGGTAATGGTCTCTAAGCTTACAGAGAGACACTCTTCGTAAAGTTTGTCAATCAGGCATTTTAGTTGAAATCCTCAGGAGCCTTTTGCATGTGTGTGTATCTTATCAAATTGGTTGGGAATGTCTATTGTTTTGAAAACTTCCATTCGTGTTTCTGACTTGAGTCTTGGGTCTCCGTTCAAACTTCTGATCTTGAACCTTGTCATAGTGCTCTGTGTTACTATAACTCATGAAAGGAAGGAGCCACATTTTCGAGGGATAGTGTGACGTGGAGGGAGGCAGAACCTTGTACCTCTAAAGGCAAGAACTCTGTGTTTGAGGAACATCAAGTAAACATTACAGGTTCAGAAAAACTAGAGCTGGAGAAGAGTCCTAAGCCAGGAACGTTGACCAAAGTGTTCACTACACTGCTTCCTTTAGATTAGAGTGTGCAAGAACTCACTGCACAGTTGTGCTGGGTTCACATCTAGCTGTGCAGTTTCAGCCATGTTAATGCTCTGTGTCTCTGTTTCTATAGAATGAAGGATATAATAGCAGCTACTCCACAGAGCTCAGGGATTATAAATGAAGTGGGCGTGTGAGGCATGTAGAAGGATGATGAGTGCTTTGTAAATGCTCACAGTATTAGTCATTACTGTGGGATGATTATTATTCTACCCCCTTGGCTCAGTCCTCTCATTTTTTTTTTTT
>JADRCD010192670.1:0-17575 GCA_019843815.1 Montemys delectorum
TAAACATCACTCCAGGTGGATTTGTTCTTGTTTAAAAGAAGAGGAGCAAGGGGAAATGAGTAAATAAGAAAAAAGCAAGGCAAAGTCGGAAGTCATTGCACACTATTAGCTGGGAGGGGAGGAGGAAGTACCTGAAGACTGGGAACATGGCAGGAGTTGGAAATTAGGGAGAATGGCTGCAGTGCCTCTGCTAGACATGGAAGACATTTCTGTGTGATCTGTGCCTTGATATGGATCCTTGAGTAATGGCAGATGAGGAAATGCATCGCTTTTAACCACCGGCTTTGATCTTCCAGTTTTAGCACCATAATGATGTACATGGCAGTAATCTGTGCTCGTGCACGGCCATGGTAAAGGGGCTTCCAAGTGCCATCACTCTGCACTAGGTCACTGCTGGCACCATCTCTTGGCACCAATGTACTTATTATCAAAGTCTTCTGGTGATCATGCCTAGGGAAGAGCATGCCAATTAATTGTTCAGTACCAAATGACCTGCCCTGAAAACACACACACACACACACACACATACACACATAACCTGCTCAGCCTATATGTTGCGTGTGTGTGTGTGTGTGTGTGTGTGTGTGTGTGTGTGTGTGTTATAACAATTAGATAAAAAGAGGCCATGAATTTGAAGAATAGTGGGAAAGAGCTTGAAGAGAAGAAAGGGAGGGAGAAATGTGATTACAATCTCAAAAAAAAATGTTTCCTGAAGACAGAAATTTTATACCTGTTATTTTTAAGTGGTTTCTAAGTAAAACCTTTCAGATAGTTAGAAGAAAGGACTAAAATAAAATAATGAAGTCTGAGGTAGGTAGACACAACTTTTCCCTAAGAGTTCAAGGTAAATGTACATTCATCATGTGATGGACAATCAAGCTTTCTCTGTCTGTATAGTATTTCCTGGTGTCTACAGGGATGCTTCAGATCCCTGTCTTCCCAGCCCTCCACAGCCAGCCTTTTCATGTCCCTCATTCCAGACAGTTCCAACCTAAGCTAGTTCTGTCAATCATCTCTGCCTGAACTGAGCATGCTCAGTCCCACCAGATGAGCTACAAGCCCAGGCATGACCATTGAGCATAACTTTGTCCCTAAATTCAACTCCTGCTCACTCATCAGACTCAATCATGCAATTATCACACTGTCTGCTTTAATAATTATCAAATTATCATGTTGTCTACTTTGTCGGGGTCATGGTGCTATGTTAAGTCCTTTTGCCCACCTGCTATGGGCACAGAACACAAACTCTATTGTTCCCTACCCGCCTATCCAGGCACAGACTGGAAAGTTAGCATCTCAACAACGCTGGAGAACTTTTGACCAAGAACCACCAGTTTGTCTATACCTTGAAATTGTGTTGTAAGGATCCACGATTCAAGGAAGAATGATACCCCAGATTCAAACAGTATGTAAACACAAAGAGTGTTTATTCTGCAGAAATCCAGCATTGTGGGGTCTCCCATTACCAAGATAGAGAGACAACCAAGTGAGCTTGCAGGCCTGATTTAAAACACATTACAGGAATTCCAGCATTCCAGAACCCTTAGCAAGGTGTGGGGGCTGGAAACTGTTGCTGAGGAATCCCGGGGTAGGTGAGCTCTGTCTTACTCTATCTCTAGTCATTCCAGAACTGTTACTGGGGTGTGGGGGCTGGAGCCTGGGGTTTTTTCTAGTAACTAACTTGTCTGGCACTGCCTGAACTTGCCCAGTTCTTAGGCCTAGTTCTGGACTGCCAATTTGAAGCCTGTCATGGAGTCAGCCTAGGATTCTCATTATCAATATTCTAGCATCTTCTCAAAGCTCTAGAGAAAACTGGAGCCCTTAAATAATTAATTTCCCTACCAGCTCAGTCAGATACAAATCTAATCAAATTAATTTATAAAAAAAAATCAAATAGTTTTGCATATATAGAACTTGCAACTGCCAAACCTTTTGCCAGAATTCATTCTCTTGGGATTTTCCTGCTCTTCTGTGTGGGCTGGCATTGCTTACCACACAGGGGCTTCCCAGTGATTAGCCCCTCAGCTGCCTAAATGTTTGAAGCTCTAGGAGCAGATGTGCTACCGCAGATATTACCAACTTTACCATCCATTTTGATTGGATAATATACCTCTCATTGCTTGACTCTCTTCCACAATCCCAAGAGAGCTTGTATTAACCAATGTATATGCCCACAGACCCTGGAAAATTCATTTTGGCTACAGAGCATTCTGACCACCACCCCCTGAGAGGTTTTAAATTACCAATTTGATATATAGCTCAATGTACTCTCAGACCAAGTTTCTTACCAGAAAGCTAGAAAAATGATGTTACTGATCACAACTGGAAATAGTCAAGGCATCCATCTAGACTGACTGTCCCAGAGAATATTCCCTTTGGACATAAATTCGAGAATTCTTATGAGGAAGACTTGTAGCTGCCCTTAAGCATTAAATACTGCTTGCTATACAAAGAAAGTCCCATAATTATTCCATAATCTATAAACAAAAAGCTTCAATGAGAGGTGAAACTGTCTAGAATCCCAGCTAATACTGCCAGGGATAACCTCACAGCAGTGACCACAGGAGCCTGCCTGGCCTACCCTGCACTATCACAAGACATAAGAGGAATCCACAAAGTAAATACTGTGAGCCCCCAGTTGTACATATGGTCTGGATCACAGGTTCTAGAAATACAGAGGTGGCAGCAAATAGCCAAGATGTAGAATATTGACTCTAAAACCGAGAGGAAAGTCAGCACCCCTTTCTTACCTTTGTTCTGTGTGAGGGTTCTACAGTTAGGTAGGGGGTAAGTAGCTTGAAATCAATAATATCTTCTCTCCCCTTCTCCTCACCCATACCCTTCCTCACAGTCTATCCATGAGTATGACTGAGCCAAAGCTAAGACTGTAGAAAGAACATATCATTAAATTATCTTACTTCATATACCTAAAGCATATAATATAATGATAATAAATAATTCCCAAATCACTGTTGATAAAAAATCATTTGGTCTTCTAAAACATGTGGCCGTGGAGCTGTGGGACTAAGAGGACCAGGCCTGGAGCAAGAGTGGGATCAAGGCACGTCCAAACTCCTGAAACCTCATCCTGAGATTAGCAGGAATAGGAATACGGCTTTCCTACCCTCCTGCCCTAGGCCTGCATGTCCTGGCAGACATAGCCCTGTGCCCCACCTTTGCCCTCCCAGAGGAGGTCATGTAGCAGGTAGGGAGGTTAAACTTCCTTTTCCCTTATAAGGTCATGACCAATAGCACCTGGAATTCCTCCTCATGCTAATGAGGCATCCCAAAATCCTGACCAGGGCCAATGATGTACACTCACTCAGTAGCCCTACTTACCCCACCCCCAAAGGTGTAAGTAGGCTTTGTCTCCACAAATAGATCGAATCAGTGCTCCTATGCTGCTCCCGGTTGTGTGTTCTTGGCCTGCACATTCACCACTGACCAAGTTCCTGTCTGTACACGCCTGCCCAGCTAACGTTCTCTCCCTCTATTCCAGCCCAGTGTGCAACAGCCTGATACCCTACGGGGCAGAGGGAAGCTGACACTGGCTAGCACTAAAATAAATCATTTCACTTTCATATGTATTTTGGGGAGACAGGCCTCATCCTTGCTATGGCATGCGTGTAGAGGTCAGGTTTCAGAGACCAAATTTGGGTCTACAGGCTTTGTAGTGTTCGCTCTCTTCTGCTGAGCCATCTGGTCAGTCCAGTTGCTCCTACTGAGAGCTTTCAGAATGGTGCGCCCCTCAAGTTCTGGACTAATATTTTATATCCTTGAGAGTCAATACTTGTCATCTGTTAACTGTGTGGCAAGTTTTGGTCTTAGCATTAGCGATCTGAAGAAATCCTACTTTTAGGGAGTTGCAGTGGACTAGTATGACACATTGAACAAGTACGACAGCAGTTAGAAAGGGGAGGTTCTTCCTCACATCTAACTGAAAGCCGTCATTGGAGCCGAAGTCCCTCCTTCACATAAGGAAGGAAGTATTGTCCCATATGTTAAACCTATACTAAAATTGGCCCACGTGTGAAATCATTCCTTTTCCTTTCTTCTCTTTATTAAACAGCTCTGCTTCCTTAATGTTTTCTCAAAGGACACGTTCCCTCACATTTAGCGATGCCTTTCCTTAGGGTTGCAAACCGTCACCTTTGACATGGCACTGTGTGCTGGTCCAGGAGGGACTTCCTCGCCCTGATCACACTTTGCTTCTCACAGCAGCACACGGACAGCGTTGAGGAGACTCTCCACATGTGCCCAAGGCACTGTTCTAGGATGCTGGGCCACCTGGATCACTTTATGCTTACCCTCACTGGAATTTTATTTCAGTTTTGTGGATTCATTTTCTCAGTGAGCCAAGGCCATTTTGAATTTTATTTTTGTCTTATAAAGCAGTAGAGACCCAGTGGCAACTCAGACTTCATGAACTGTCTTAATTCCTTCATCAAGGTCATCAATATAAGTATTGAGCAGTCTAACAACCTGACCCCAATACCTCTAGATGGTGTCAATATGTACCCTCCCTCCAATTGATGTCTGGTCATTGATTCTGCCCCTTGAGGTCCATCTCCCACCCCTATCTCCATGTCCAAACTAAGATGTTGCTTGAAATGTCCAGGTCTTTACTAAAATTAAGATGGATGGCATTGGTCCTTTCTGCTCATTTGCATGGCCTACAACAGTCATGGGAGGACATTAAATTGACTTGGTACTCTCGTCTGTTTATGAAGATTCACTGGTTAGCAATTAGAATTTATACATTTTTGAGTGTTATCCCATTAATTAATGACTTATTCTAGTATGTGTCCAGGTATAAATGTTAAGCTCATGGGTCTGAAACTTCCAGAGCCATCCACTCTTTCTCTCAAAAGTGGAGAGTAAACCTCCTTTACCTTGTTCTCCTTAGGGCTTCTTCTACTCTCCGTGGTTTGGTTCTCCTAGCTAATAGCCCCAAGATGACAGTTGAGGATTCATTCAGTATCCTACAGTGCAAGCCATCAGGTCCTGCTGACTCCAACATATTAAGTTTCTCCAAGTATCTGAACTCCATTGTCCCTTCGCCCTTCTAGACTCCCATTATAACGCCGTCTTATTTCAGACAACAGTTTATAATGGAGGTTACCTTCCCCTGGCGCGTCGGTAACTGAGGAGAACATTGCAAAAATATTAAAGAAAGAAAGAAGAAATGTTGCTGTTTTGCTCTGCTTTCAAAATCTCTGGCAGAGACAGCACCATGCACCCAATCCCACGTCTCTGCTTGCAACCTCGCTGGTAAACTGCATTTCCCAGCATCCCTTGAGGTTCAGTCAGCATCATATGAAGGGATTCTGGCCAATCCAGTGATGGGAGGCATATTGTACACCCCTTTCCAGACTGAACCCAGCGCCCCATTCAGGACCCCTTTCTACTGTCTGTCTAGGCACAGTAAGCTGATACACAACACAGAAAGGAAGGAGACTGGGCAACCGAGCGACCATACCCAGGGACTACAGCAGGAGGGCTGTCCAACAGGCTGTGGCTTAAAGAAGAGCCCTACCCCCAACCTACCCACCCACCCCAGCCCTGTGTGCATGCCCAGGTGTAGTAACATAAACCAACAACCCTAGCACTTGGGAAGCTGGGGCAAAGGGCCATGAATTTGAAGGCACCCGCGCAGCATTGTGAAACACTGTATGATGATCAATCTTGATCAATACCAGTTTAAGGGGTCCTGGAACCACGTAGGAGACACACCTCTGGGCACATCTCTGAGAGTATTTCCAGAGAACTGAGAAGACTGACTCTAAATGAAGGCTGCATGATCCTGTGAGCAGCATTTTAGTCTGAAGAAAACGGAGGGAAGGCGAAAGTAAGCTGAGCACTGGTCGGCTTCCTAACTGCTGTGACAGGCCCTCCTGCTTCTGCTGCCACACTTGCCCAGCATAGTAGACTATCCGCTAAAATGGTGAGCCAAGATAAACCCCTCCTGCCATAGGCTGCTTTTATTGAGTACTTTAACACGTCAATGAAAAAATAAATAATACACCCTGTCCCCAAGGAAAAGAAACAGATACAGTCCGTGCTACAAACTGCTTACGTTTTTTATATTGCTCTAAAATCTTTTTACCAGTCTTTTCTTATTTTCTACTGTTTCCTAAGTGTATTCTTTTACTTTAACTTTGCCAGTCCTGCTACCTTTTATATTTATTTAAATTGTTATCTTAGGAGAGCTTGTCAAAGGACTTGAATTCATCATGCTCCTTAAATAACTGACAAATTTGATTTTTTTTTAAGCTAGAAAGAAATACAGTGGATTGAGCAGCTATATGTTAGACGGTTCTGCAAAGTTATTTACTGTACTTCATCACCCAATAGTTTTCATCACCCAATAGTTTAAAGTACTAATAGTTATTAACCATGTCTAGAAGAGCTAAAACTTTTGAGATTTTCAAGCCCCTCCCCAAGGATATAGACACAGTAAACAGACATGTAGAGGAGACTCTGACCAACCCCACTGCTGAGAGGAGAGTCTTAGTCTATTGAACTGTCTGTATTAATGAATATTCAAAGCGGTAAATGAATAAGAAAATGAAAAACATGGTTATATTTATTTAATACATTAATATCGTGTAGCAGTTAAAGATAAATAAACTACATCTTTGTTACCATATTGATTATATATTATAGTTTGTTAAATAAATTAAATTGAGTTATATGGATTTAGCAGGATTTACCTAACACAAAATCTAATACCCAGCATATTTGGTCTCCAGTGAAGAGAGTGACTGAATAGATGGGTGAGTGCTTGAGTAGTTCATTTAGTACAGGGTTTATCAGAGTCTCATCCAAATATGTGGGAGCCAAACACCTGTACCTTTCTAGTACACATGCTCAGCACCAAAATAAACTCACATTCATTGGACCAAAGCCTTGGGTTTCCTAGAGCAGGTAAAGGAGACAGGTGAGGGGAAGCCAGACAAAGATCACGTCACATCCTCTCTCAATCTAAGTCACCAAGAGTCTGGGATCAAATTCACTCTCAGAGGCTCCTCCTCTTCTAGTAGTTCCTTGGCTAGCTATAGACCTCCAGCCCCTTATGAAGGAAGATACCCCCAGGCCCTTTCTAAGATACCGTCCTTTGGAAATGGGGGGAGTGATAAGATAGAAGTGAAGACGCATGGCTGAGGGTGAGTACAGTTCATACAGGATGATTTTAACTGAAGAGAGTGAAGGACTGACACATATTCATCTGCTCTTCAAAGGGGCAGAGACCCTGCCTTGTAGCTACAGAACATTCATCTTGACTTCAGACACATGAAACCACCCCAAATATTCGGAGTAAAACAGGACTGGAGAACATCCAGAACCTCGAATGAGTGTGCATATAGCAATACATAGAGAGGTGGTGGGAAGGGCTTCTGATGCAGCCCAGGCTGGCTTCAAACAAGATATGTAGCCAGGATGGCTTTGAACTTCCAGTCCTTCCTGCCTCAATTTCCTGAGTGCTGTGATGACAAGAACGTACCCCAAGCTTAATTTGTTGTAGAAAATATTTAATCTTAATCCAGGGATTCCTACACTGCCTTTGATCATTCACTTTCTGGATAAAAGATAGACATGACCTCTATATTTATAATACTCCTTTATTAGCACTAAGGCTAATTACACTCTGTGCTATTAAAATCTATTTCCTATCAATAACTCTGAGTTATTGTTTACTATGTTTCATCTGGGCTGCTCTTAACTCCAATTGGCCAGCTGTATGGGATGCTTTCCTGACTCATAACCCATGTGTCTTTCTCCTCTCTCTATCTCCCTACCTGCAACTCTCTCTTGAGTCTTCAGTTCCACTTTTCCCCTCCACTGCACAATCACAGGCTCTAGCCTTTTATTGAATAGTTAAACTGGGGAGAAGGTTCACATGGTATCACTTGAGTGCGAGATGGTCTGCTCAACCAGCTCTTGAGGAGCCAGGAATAGCATTAGAAGAATACAAGCAGCATCAGGCTCACCAACAAAGTTTGTCTTTTTCGCCCTATTAAAAGGGCACTTTCTCTTATAGTAACAAACAATATATAGTAGAAACTATTTTGAAACACTACAAAAATATTGTTTGAATTATATTCAAAAGTTCAGTTTGTTTGTATTTGGCAATTTAGATAAACTATCTTATCATCTCTCCTATCTTGGCAAGTTAGAATTTTGTATCTAAATTATTTACCTTCACTTGTATTACCATCCTAAAAACATCCTTTTTAGATCTAGAACATCTTCTTAAATCATAAGCAATTTAAGTTTAATTGTGAGACTATAAAAGGAAATTGGAAAAATGGTTGTCTTCAACCCCATGAGAAGGAATAAATATTATTTAAGTGTGCTTCCAAAAATCATAGAAATGACAGAGAAACTAATCACCTAGGCATTCCCCAATATTCCTTATAACATTGAAGCATCTATCTTCATTCTTCTGGCCTAGAACATCTGGCAAATCTTAAATGAAGCAAGCATTATGAAGGAATAGCTTACCTTGTCTTGGCAGAGTTTAGCAATCACTATCTTGTCGCTTTTTCTTTTTTGGACAGCATTAAGTATAAAGTTAGAGCATCTCCCCCAAACATCCCTCCCTCCTCCCCTGCCTGCCCCCAGTGGCTAACTTGCCACAATTGAAACTCAACATCTTCCTTGAAGTGAAATGGGAGAACTGTCAGGAGCAAATCTATCTCATAGTCAAAAGATCTTTTACTAATGAAATGATTTTAACGTCATATTCTGTGGATCTCTAACACTTTTGAAGACCATCTATCTATTCATATATCTGAATTGTTAAACATTGTTTATCTTTAGCTATTTACTATTTGAATAACTTTGAAAACATTTTATTGTTATAAGCTAAATTAATATCTAATATGACCATGGACTTGACCATCTGGCTTTAAACTTGCATTACTTAATTATTCTAAACAGTTTGTAATAGCAGCTATGGAAAGAACTTGGACTAAGTTTTGTATTCTTAATGAGTTGCTTAGGCATAATACATATATAAGAGTTGAAACATGCATATGTTATATTGTAACAAAATTATTCTTAAATGTTGTATCACTATACAAAGATTTACACCAATGAAAACCTTAAACCTGTATCAATATACAAAATTCTGTGCCAATGTAAGAAAATATAACTAATTCTGTATCAAAATATGAAGCTATCCAGCAACATAAAATTATAGCTATAAAATGCTTTTGTTTAAGAATAGATTTAATAACCCATCCCTATTTGTCTAATTTATCATATTACTATATCCTTATTTTTCTTTTCAATCCCTTTCCCTCTAACTAAGAACTAAAGAAGGATAGAAAAGAGGAAAGGAAAGATAGAAAGACAGTTTAAGGTCTCTACTTACTTTCCTCCCTGTCCAAAATTATGATTATTTGTAAATCGTTCCTGAAAATGACAACATATGTGTAATTCATAAAACAACTAAACCATCCATCCCAACTTAAAGAATTGGGATGCTATTATTTTTATAACTGCTTTTTGCTAAATTGGAGTAAATTTTTTCTGTTTGTGGCCCAAAAGGAAATTGGAAAAATCGTTAAGTCAAAAGGAAAACAGCTGGCATTACTTGTTGTCCAGTCTCTATGTGTTGAGAAAGTTCAGGGCTTAACTGAAGTCTGAAAGACTGGGTGAACTAATGTCACTTGGGATCAGAAGTCCTTTTTGAAGTTGTTCTAGAAGCAAGTCTCTGGAAACAGCATCAGTTTGCAGCAGGACCAATTAGGGAGGTGGAACAATAGGTCTGTGCATCTCAGCATCCTCAAGGGCCAATCCTGTCAGGCCTTCCCTCTTGATGTTTCACTGTGTAATATATAAATCTCACAAGCAATACACATAGTTCTATAAAGACATCTGCATGGAATGCTCAGGGTACACAGATCAATTAAGAATGATTTCCTGTTCTTAGTTTGAGCAAGTAAAAGACAACAGCCTTTCCTTAAAGTTAGTTTGAACATATAAATCTCCATTCGTGACATATGAAAGGATGCCATGATGAATCTTGAGGACGCTATAGTCAACAAGACCCATTGGCTATGCATAGCTGAATTCTGGCTGTCCCTGTCAGTTTCAGAGTTGTTTTAATACAGGGTTTATCAATATACATTACCAATGTATTTGGTCCTTTTGATTCTCTCCTCTCTGTAGATGAAATCTTCAGGGGATCTCCCTCTATCAAATATAATCCTTATTACTTTGGAAGAAGCCCAAAGCTTCCCCCCCCCCCCCGTTAACACCAATACAGAATCTCACTCCCAACATAGCATGCCTTTAGTCTAGCAATATGAAGTCATTAAGAGTATAGATTGATTTAATCTAGCAGCTCTTTTTTTTATTTAGGTCTTCAGATACTTTTTAATTTTAATTTTAAAGCTTTTTTTTTTTTTTTTTTTTTTTTTTAAAAATACCAACTCCTTTACCTTCTGGATATATACAAGCCAAACCCTCAGCAAAAAAGCATGCCAAGGGCAGACATGTATGCATTTGCACAAATGAGCAAGTGTGTATACACAAACACACGCATGCCATATAATAAAAACAAATTAAGTAAAGCAGCATTGTCAGTTAATAACAAACAAGAATAGCACTTTCATTGAATAGTATTTTATTTAAACTTGAGAAACATTCAGAAACATGAGTTCAAATTGATCTCACCCTCAATACTATTTCTAATAAGCACATTTATTAAGCACAGCTGATGAAGATGATCACAGGGGGACACACTGTTCTAAGGGTGCCACAATGGTATCTGGGAACAGCATTTTAATGGTAGTGGTCACAGAGCCTATAGAAAGCCTCTGCCCTTGGTAAACTGTTTCAATGGTTTGGTGACAGCCTTGCTGATCTCTTTATGGAAGAGTAGGGCTTGGGCCTGGCAGTGTGTCCCACCGCCAAAGCCACCCCCAGCATTTGCTGTCCCACCACCAAAGCCACCCCCAGCATCCACTGTCCCTGATCAGCCCACAGGGAGAAAACAGACTGCTCAACCACTTTGCTTGCTTGTGAAAGAAAGCATTCTTACAGCATTGTCTGGTGTGCCATTTAAAAAGGGCTGCCTTTTTAGTCTCTCCCTCCCCGTCCCTCTCCCCTGCCCTTTCTCCCTCTTCTTGTTTAATGCTTTTCTTCAAGAAAACTTTCCCCTGAACTCACAAAAATGCTCCAACCCTCAGCAAAGTTTTATGCCCTGAGAATTGGTTATTTGGAAGCCAGGCCTTCTGCAGTCTGATTTCTCAGGATTGATGCTTTCTCTTTGAACAGTGACACAAACACAGGCTCAAAGGGCCCATGACAGTCACTTAGGAATAGCGAAGACATTTGTGTCTGGGCAAGGTCTCCCCTACACAGGAAACCTTTTGTAAATATTAGTCACTAGAACCGGAACACTAATAGATGTAGTTAATAATTATCACAATGTGCCAAAACTTCACAGTTTGCTCCCTGATTGCAATATTAAATTGCTATTGAGCTGTGGTATTTGCTTCAGGCAATGCTAGTAAGAACCCCCCGAAGACCCAGGCTGGCCTCGCCACACAAAAATGGAAAATGTTCTGTTGCATACAATGCTCAGGCAGCAGTGGGCTTTGCCAGAAAACAAACACAAAACTCAAACAATAGAAGGAAAGTTTTATCAGTGCTGAAGAGTCCTTTCACTTGGGAACTGTCGTCTCTCAGAAAGAAAAACACACACACACTTGATAGTGGCTCACAAGGCAAACCATTACTATGGGCACAGTGACTCTTGGTACAGATAGAGCACTAGAGAACTATGCATAGCCAGAGCTCAAAAGCTTTGTTTTATTTGCATACGATTATGTCTGGAGATAGGCTGAACAGGCTCTGAGAAGTTGAGGGTCCCTCAGAATGCAAACAGGCTTCTCACCCCATGAGCAGTGTGGGAATATTCTTTTCCCACACCCCCCTCCTCTGGGCTTGACAGGTCAAGTGGCCTGGACAATAGGGCAGTGCTACTGAGAGCAAAACTGCAATTTAATTGAGAAGTGTCATTAGCTCCAGGACAGCACATTGAAAGGCAGACACAATGGGGCACCTGTCATACACAGCGCACACCAATCCACCCCCATCCACCCACGTTCTGCCATCCCACCTCCGTATCTGCAATTTCAGAGACCCACAGTGGGCAAATGAGTACTTAGCAATCAATCTGCATATACTGCAGCCCAGTCGGTCTGTGCAAATGGGAGGCTGCCTTGTCCTCCTCGGGGATTCTGAAGCATGGCGAAGGTCCGCCTACCATGGAGGCTGCACTCAATATATTGCTGCTTTACGGGAAATTGAGGCTCCTGTGTGCAGCGGCGTTAGGAGAAAAAGAACAGTGGCCATTAAGCAACTAATTAAGAGAGATTCTCAAGAAGGATGTGCTTGGGCCTTGACCTTTCAGGCCAGTCGAACCAGCAAACAGCCTGCAAAATGTTTTTGTGCGAGCTAGGAGGATACATGAGGAGTCATCTACAGCCCCTCAGCAGCTGTGCCGAGTGTGGCCTGTGTGGGCAGACACAGGAATGGGTTCTGCTTGTTCAGAGGAGACAGGAAATGGTGCTCTGCCCAAAACCTGACAGGCTACATCCTCCAGATTATCAAAATGTGGTAGGCTGAACTCATCCCCCATGCCAAGGGCTACCTCGTGTAAACTCAGGAGGCAACTCAAATCTTCTCATCCTCCGAAATGTTCCAAAACAGACAGAAGCATCTTCGAAAGAGGCCATGGTTATCTATGCTTGAAAATTGGGGTAGAATTCAACAGAAAAACCAGGATACTTTTAAAAGTTGTAATTATTATTATTATTTTTACTTTTGTTTAACTTACATGTATGTGTGTTGGGGGTGTACATGCATGTGTGTGTAGAGGCCAGAAGACAATTACAGATTTCCTGCAGTTGCCTTCCATGCTGTTTTTTTGTTTTGTTTTGTTTTTTTGTTTTTTTGAGACAGGGTCTCTCATTTGGCCAGAACTTTCATAATGGGCTAGTCTGGCTTCCCAGTAAGTCCCAGCAATCTGCCCATCTCCATCTCACCAGTGCTATGTGGTTCCCCCGTCCTCATGGTCCACACTGGCAAATGGATCAGAGACCACAGATGAGGAGGTTCGGAAGCCCTGTGAGTGCTCAGGGAAGCACAGGGACCAGCTGCAGGGAGGTAGATATCAACTTTACTTGTGATTCAAGGCTTATAGAACTTGGAGGGATGGGAGGGAGGCGGTAGAAACATCCAGGATGGACAAAGGTCATTGGCTGAAGGCTTGGGGTACTGAAATGTCAAATTAGTATGGGGGACCATTTCAGAAATCTCAGGGGCTAGCTGAACAGGTTCTTATCGGAAGAAAGGAAGTTGAACCTGTAATCTAACCAAGGCTATGTATGACATTCTGCAGGTAGAGGTATGGGAGTGTTTGAACTGCTGTGACGTGGTCAGAGAAGGAAAAGCCCTGTCAAGGAAGGGAGTCTTCCATTATGTACTGAGCCCCCAAAAGCTATCTGAACAATGGTAGACTCTGACCTTAATTAGCAAAGTTTTCCCAGAGTGCTGGGATTTCAAAAGCATGTTCCACACTCAAATTTATTTAGCACGGGTTCTGAGGGATCACACTGGCAGGGCAAGCACTTTCTCACCTGAGTAACACCACACCACTTACCTTTTAGTTGTTATGTAACACCTGGCTGTGCAGTATGATGGCTCGGGACATGTATACAATGTGAAAAAATGAAATCAGGCAAACCAGTATTTCCGTTCCTTAATCACTTGTCATTTGAGCTTATAGATTCTTGTCTAGCTATTTATAAAACTGACAATACATTGTTGTAAACTCCAGTTACCCCTGAGGATCTGCAGAATATCTGCATGTGTCTCACTTGTATGTTGCTATCCAATCTCCATTCTCTTCATCTCCACAACTGTACTTGCTCTTTATAAATGTCTTCTCATGTCTTAATCTACATTTTGTCAGCTTCTCAGGCACAGGTAAGCTTTGCTCTCATCTCCCCATTTACAAAGTTGTGTGACCCTGGGCCAGTCACTTCCTTCTCTGTATAGCTTCTCATCTAAACAGGATATACAAAGGTCTCTGAGATCTCAGCATGAGTTCTGGGTGCAAAGTAAGCCTTGAGTGGATATTAGCTGACTTCATCTTATTGTCGTCTTACTACATTACCCTTGTTCTCTTTTCTGTCAGGATCAGGACAGGGTCTAGTTCACAAAAGATGTGCAGAGTGTGCTCGATTGTCAGCTAGCTGGCTGAAGTGAATGAATACATTCTCAGTGAATGCTTCAAGTGACTAATACCTTTCTGTCCCATTGACAACTGGTTGAATGAAATGAATGAATGATTTAAGTGACAAATATCTTTCTATCCTAACTTACCTATTCCCAGGACAAATCACCCTATTTATTGTGATCATAAAGTTTCATCTGCTGCACTCTGGACCTCAAAGACCTCAAAGCCAGCTTGCTGATAATGGACAACCTCTGCTGTGAAGACCCTTTGCATTTGAAGAGAACAGCTACCTAGTCGCTCCTGCTGATCATGGAAGCCTGGGGCTGGCAGAATGTGTAGTGACAGCATACATGTGTTCCGAGTGACACCACAAGAAGCAAATAAGTCAGTAGAAAGTTGGGCATCTGTATGCAAAGTCTCAAGGTTAAATGGATTCCTGAGCTCAAACTGGTAAAACCTCAGGGAAAGGGTTTTGTAGAGTGACATAGATTGATGACATCCTTAAGAGTGAATTCTGTGAGGTTCTGAGAACCTACATTTAATTTACAATTACCAATATGTAAACCATGAATATGTTACTGAAGTTTTCTGGGCTTCATGCACTTGTCTGTGACATTGTACTAATAACAATCTCACAGGTTTTTGAGAAGCTCAAATAAAAGGGTCCATGACTATTGAAAGGGAAGACCCTCTCTCAAGTCAAGGGAGA
This sequence comes from Montemys delectorum, assembly GCA_019843815.1. NCBI lineage: Eukaryota > Metazoa > Chordata > Mammalia > Rodentia > Muridae > Montemys > Montemys delectorum. Next base: position 14,970 of record JADRCD010192670.1, read on the forward strand.
ACATGGCCACCAAAAGACTCACAAGAGATCGACCTTGATGCAAACAGCATGAGGTTTATTTGAGGGGAAGCCAGTGCACTGGGAACGAGCTAGTAACCCACTAACCCATGCAGGGGCAGAGGAGCTCGATGCAGAGCACAAGAAGGGTAGGGTATTTAAAGGAAAAAAAAAAACACACAAACCAGGGGGAGTGAGGGGATAACCAAGGAAACATAACATAAAAACAGTAGAAAATTTCAGAGGGACCCAGCCCATGATTTAGTCAGGGTCATGAGGAAAACATCCTGCATACTCATTATTCTCAAGAATGTGGTTTTATTGTCATTCACTTTGTGGTTGACTGTTCCCTGGAACCACCTAGATGACTTACATCCTGCCTTTGTGGTCAACTGGTTCCTGGAACTAGTCGGCATACATTCTTGGCTCATTTCAGAGAAAGTTTTCTATGCCCTTTAAGTAAAAGCTTATACACTATATATTTCTGCTAAATAATCTTTTCTTCTACCCTTTACTATGACTTAGGACAGAACCTATTGGACATCAACGGATTGGGTACTGGAACTCATCAATTCCTTGAAACTGATTTTGGAACAAAGTGAGAAACTGACTTGGGCCTGAAAGGATTACATAAACCCCATTTGTCTCCATTTAAGGACTAGGCCTGATTTGACAAAGAAGGCCTAAAGGCACCAACTCCAGGAACAGACCACAAAATCTAGGAAGAAGTTCATAAAACTTCCTCCCAAGTCAGGCAGTGGTGGTAGATGCCTTTAATCCCAAACTTGGGAGGAAGAGACTGGCAGATTTCTGAGTTCGAGGCAAGCCTGGTCTACAGAGTGAGTTCTAGGACAGGCAAGGCTATACAGAGAAACCCTGTCTCAAAAAAACAAAAAACAAACAAACAAACAAACAAACAACCTTCTCCCAAAGAATAGCCTGTGAATAACCACAAGAATGGGAAAGTATCTTATCTCAGAATGTGCATCTGTGCTGGGCAGTCCTGTCTCATCCAGTGGATAAATTTGCATGATATAGGAATGCAGATGACTGACCATCGGGCACAAGCCAATCTGAAGTTGACCCCTGACCTCCTAGCACCCACCAATGACATTTTAAATTACCTAATCCTTTTGGAAAATTCCCCTAATTCTCTTTAAGGGGGCCTGTGTGCCTCTGTCTAGGGTTATGATTTCAAAGAATGAACGGTTGAACCACCCCCCCACCAAATGCTTGTTTCTGCAGAATTCTTCATCTTTGAAAAGTATATGAGTCTGGGGTCTCCTTTCAGAGATTTTTGGACCCTTATAGGCCTCCAAAACAGACCTGAATGTTCATTTTACAAAGCCAGCTTTACATCCATCCTAGCTTTAAACCACCAACACCTTACAATTGGTAGAAGACAAAATTAGACCTACTACTTAACAGAAGCCTAATTCTTCTGTAGTTTAGATGTGTTTGTTCCCTGATGGTTCATGTATTGAAAGCATGGTCCTGAGTGTAGCAGTCTAGGGAGTTGATGGAACTCTTGAGAGGTCAGACTTGGGAAAAGGGTGTTAGGTCATTGAGGTTCTGGTGGCCAAAGGGTCATAGAGTTCTCCTAGTACTCCACATAGGTGCTAAAAGATCACATTGTCACAAGAGGAGCAAACCCAACTCCTGAGCTTCCCTGGCTTTCTATCTTGCCATGTGATCACCTTGCTCATTCACATTTCTGCCAATGTGATGCTGTCCACAAGTAGCTGACTCAATGAGGTTGCCCAATCTAAAACCAGGATCCAGGGTCAGGGACACAGTCCCTGGATAGTAGAGCACTGGGTTAGCATGCAAGGACCCTAGGTTCTGCCCTCAGCAATGAAGTAAATAAATAAGTTGTAAAAATAGAACCAAAGAGAAACTTATCTTCTTTATAAAGTATCTAGCCATGAGTATTTAGTTATAGCCTAGAAAATAGATAGATACAGTCTTTTCCTACTAGTAATGGCACTTCAGGCTCCCAGCGCTCTACCTCCCTCTCCCGTCCTCCTAACTCTCACAGACAGGGGAACTCACTCTTTACATTCTTATGCTTAGGATCAATGAGCTAGTTCTCTTCCATATGTAGATGAGTTCCCAGAAATTTTTCTCCTTTTTCTTCTCCTTCCCTTTCCAGCCCAGACATTTATCTTTTTAATTAATGTTGCCAATTGCCCCGGAGCCTCCTGTGGTGCAACAAGGACAAGCATTTTCAAAGTCAAAGATCCCACTTTAATTGTGTCATTTCTGCTCTCTTTTCTATCTGCCTCATTTATGCCACCTGATCATAGTCTTATGGAAATTCTTCTGTTAAATTAAGTATGGTTAGAATCTCCCTCAGTTGTGTCTGAAACCTACCAAGGACCAGCCTCCACTTGGAGAGGGATCCTGAGAGAGGGGTGTCTGAGAGCGATAAAACAAACGACTCGAAGCCAAATTGTGGGCCCAAGCTCCCTAGACAGCTCTCTGTAGATAGCTCTTAGCTCTTAACACTGAAGTCTGCTTGAGACAGCTTCTCAGACTGCTCTCTCTCTTTCTCTCTCTCTCTCTCTCTCTCTCTCTCTCTCTCTCTCTCTCTCTCTCTCTCTCTCTCT
>JADRCD010192671.1:0-28613 GCA_019843815.1 Montemys delectorum
ATGACAGTACAGGTACATTCTCTCTGTCTATCTGTCTGTCTGCCTAGTCTGTGTGTGGTTAGATGTGCAGAGACCAAGGCTAGGGCTCTACTCACCCTCTGTCTTAAGGTTTGTTCTGCGGTGTCTCCCATGAGCATACAGTGATGCTAGGTTTGTACCCTTTTCCTTCTGGAGATTCCTCTCCACATTCCCTTTAAGGGGAACATGGAAGGAAACGGGTCATGTAAAGTCATAACCTTGGAGACCTGAGTGACCAAGTCTATAAGGTTTTAAAGAACTTGAAGGCAATCACAAATTCTTTTTCCATTAGTGAGAGAATGTGAACTGGGGTGATAAACCACATTATTCTTATTTCATACTTAGAACCTTGTCTTCCTGTTTATATGTTTTTGTCATTTGTAGAAACATTCCTTGTAGCTCTTAAGTAGGATAGTTGTTTCATGAGTCCTGGTCTTGTTTTGGAGAAATTTTATGGTTTTTTTATTGTTTGTTTTTTGTTTTTGTTTTTGTTTTGTTTTAGGACTCTAATGGCCACTGTTTTTTCTAAAAGATTAGATGTTCTGCGGCATCTACCCCACACCCCTGCTCAGTGCATGAACTTGTGTAAAGCGTTATATGGGGCGTTAGTAGCGACAGTATACTACTGGGTAGGATGTGTCCATTCCTTACTTGATTGCTAGGCTCTCTGGGGCGATGATACTTTGTCATACAGTCTTCCATTTTCCAGGGAACATTGATTTTGTTTCTGAGAGCCTTGCTGTAGTCCCGCTGACCTCATACAGTCCTTCTGCCTCAGCTTCTCGAGTCCTGGGATTATAGTTGTGTGCCTTTTTCCCTGGTGTAATTTACATCTCTTTAGGAAAATTTATCAAGAGTTTTCAAATCTTATTCACTGAAAATCTTTGGCCCTGTTTGGAAAAAAAACAAAAACAAAACAAAACAGGTAAAATTTGATTAAAAAAAAAAAAAAGATGTTTTAAGATTCTTTATGGCTAAGTGCAGCTCTGTGTGCCTAGAACTAGCACTTTTCTTCTCCCTGTTGATTTGACCTAGATTGCTATGTGCTCATGGATTTTTATTCACCTTTCTTGAAAATTCTGGCTGGGCGTAATGACACAAGCCCTTAATCTTAGCATGTGGGAGACAGAGGCATATAGATCTCTGTGAGTTCCAGGTCAGCCCGGTTACATAGTGAGTTCCAGGTGAGCCACAGCTATCAGAGAGACCCTGTCTCCATCTGGTCTGCCCCAACACTGCCAAATATTTTTTTTCCTTTTGGGCTAGAGAGATGGCTCTGCAATTAAGAGCTGTTCTTCCAGAGGTCCTGAGTTTAAGTCCCAGCACCTACATGGCAGTTAACAGTCATTTATACCTGGAGTCCCCTGGGATCCAATGCCCTCTTCTGATGTGCAGACACACACACAGACAAAACATCTACATATATTAAATAAACAAATACATGAATGAATAACAAAAATTTTTAAAAATTCTAGTTATTTTATTTAGCTGTTAGCCTACATTCGTTGAAAATCAATTGTGTGTTACAAGGTACTTCTAGTGATAGTAAAGTAGGAAGTACCCTAGATGGCTGAAGAAGAGAAGCATTTGGTTCAATTCAGTTCTTTTTTCTTGTTTTGCTTGTTTGTTTGGTTGGTTTTTTTATGGTTTTTTTTGGGGGGGGGGAGGTTCAGAGTCTAAATCCAGGTGTTTAAACTTTCCATATACTCTTGAGCTACATAGACATAATTTTTTATTTCACTGAAATTGTAAACTGGTGAAAAAAAAGTAGAACTTCATAGAATCATGCAACCACAGAGGCTATAGGTAGAGGAAGGGTTGCAAAGGGGTGTTTTAGGGCTCAGGAACTTACAGTGGGAGAACAGGTCTGATACCTAGTAGCCCCAAGTAAGTGTGGGGCTGCCCCTGTACATGGAATGCCCATGTATATTATTAAGGAAAAAAATGCCAATTTTATAATGCATAGAGGCCAATTTTATAGATACTTGCATGAATGTACAAGGCAGTTATAGAATGACATGGAGATATTAATGCTGTTGTTGAACAATGGGTAGATTTTATTTTCTCTAAGTTATTTCTTTACACATGGAGTGTATTGTGTGCATTAAATTAACAACAGAGGCATTGAAGATGCCTGTCCTTGAAGAGTTCCTATTTTATTGAGGAAGACAAATGCAGGTAGGTGTGAACAATGGCAGGAGCTCCATCCTGCAGGAGTGCTAGCCATTGACACCTTGTGGCTCTGCTGTCCTGGGTTCCTGTCACAGCTGCTAAAGAGAGGAAAGTAGGGCAGCTGGATGGAGGACCAGAAACACCATTGTTTCAGTTTATTTATTACTGTCACAGCAGAATGCTCTAACCTAGTGACTGAAAACCATGGGGTTCTATAAACCAGAAGTTGGTGGCTTTACTGGCTCTCTAGTCTAGGTTCCCCAGGCTAGACGCAAAGCCTTGTCCACGCTTCAGAGCCTTCTTGCCGATCTGGAGAATGGGTCATCTTCCCACCATATCCTCCTGCCAGGAATTCAGTTCCATGTGGCTTAGGACTCAGGTTTTGTTTCCTTGATTATTACGTAAGGAGTGATTTTTCAGTACCTAACGTCAACCTGTATCTGTGGCTCATGAAGCCTTGCTCTGGTGAAAGCCTTTCCATTATGAGCCTTCCTTCAGGGCAGCTTCTTTGTTGTTGTCATCACCTTGCCCCGTGCTTCCCCACACTGCTCCCACCCTTGCCCGAGACGGGGTTTCTCTGTGTAGCCCTGGCTGTCCTGGAACTCACTCTGTAGATCAGGCTGGTCTCAAACTCAGAAATCCACCAGCTTTCCAAGGGCTGGGATTAAAGGTGTGTGTTCTTGGTTGTAGGTTAAACAGCCTCAGCCAGAGATGGAAGAGGTCTTAGGAACAGGGTCATTTTAGTCAGGTATAGAGTCCCAGTTTCATAGGGTGAGGTTCAGTTCAAGGCTTCCAGTTTGTCAGGTTGGTGTTCTTGCAGGCCAAGCTAATGCAAGGTGAGGACCGGTCTATATGGAGGGAACTTCCAACTATCCCTTGGCATTGAAGCAGCTTGAAGGTGAGATGTAGTACACTTATGCGTTGTACTGGAGCTTGAGTTTTACAGTGTTCTTCAGAGCAACCCAGCAGCTTGCCTGCTTTTTTCACAGTTAGTGTAAATCAGTGGATGTATTCTCAGTCTGTGATATGTTCGCAGTTTTGAGCATTTTCCTTCGCTTTGAAGGAAATCACCAGCCCCATTCTCCCATCAGGATGCTTGTAGATGCCAACCTTAGCTTGCTGCCTCTCTTCTTGTTTAGCATAAAATGAGAAGAAACACCCTAGATGGAGACCTCAAATGAACCTGCATTGGTAGATTTCCTATACCACAAACATCATCAGTGTTCAGAAATGGTAATGCTTGTGATCAAATTGAAACTTGTATCATTTATGCAATTTTCTCACTCTTTTTCTCTCATAGAAAACATTAGAAGTTAGAAAATCTAAATTTTCAAAAGACAAGTTTTTGGAGACATATTTGGAAAATAATTTTTGTTATATTTTATGATCCCATTATTTCTTTGCTTTAATTAAACAAAACCAGTAAATTCTAGTGAGATTCTGCCCACTGTCATACTTGCTGTGACTCATACTGTTAGCAGCCTGCAAAGGACACCAAGAAGATACTCATCTTTAGGGAATGCAGGAGGTGGAAATCGAACAGTTTACAGATTCTAATTAGGAACATCTAGAGCTACTTAGCAGAATTGGATGGCATGAATGCAGCTCAGCAAGGCGGGGCGATTACTTCCCTTTATGCGGGACTAGTACTTACCTTGCCATATCTAAGTTAGGCAGCTGGGATCTGTTGGTTCCTGGTTAACTGGCACTGTAAACATTTTTTTTTTTTTTTAAGGATTTTGAGAGACCTTTGTAATGTATTGGGTTAATCATTAACCACTTCAACTAGGAGTTTCATGGACACGGTTTTACACCCAGCCACGGGTGTGCGTGTATCTGGATCTGAATTGAGGGCACCAGGAGAGCTTAAAGGCACGCAGTTTTTCCATGACTATCCATACACATCCACACATACTCACACACGTCCATACACATCCGTACACATCTCCACACATCCATACATATCCACACACATCCAGGTGTGGGTGCACAGCTCAATAATTACTCTTGGGCTCAAGAACTCACAAAAGTCACAGACAGCTATCATAGTCATGCTTCCAGTATATTCCACATAGGGGATATGGGTGAGCCAAGAAAAGGAGTACATTGTTCTTAACTGTGGGAAGAAGGGAGCAAGGTGGAGTTGGAGCACACCACTTGCCTGGCAGTGGTGTGTAAAATACAGAGCATGGGCAGCTCACTTTAACCCTGGCGCTTACATTTCATTGTCTTTATAGTATAGAGGACGTAGTCTTTAGCTCTCCGCACACAGGTCACATAGATACCATCTGATCCCAGATTCCTCATCTGCACAATGATGCTGGTCTTTCTAGAATAACCTAGATACTGTAGGGATTCTACAGTATTTGCCCTTATCATAAATCATATTGTAAGGCTGTATGTCATGACCCAAGACCCAGTTAAACAAAGGCACTCCTCTACAGTACAGAGAGTAACTCCCAGAAACCAAGAGCAAAGTTTAGCTCTCTCTCTGAATAAAGTTGAATTCTTACCAGTGCTATAGATTAAATAGGATTTTGCAAAGAGCATTTGCAAGAAGTTTTAAATACTTTATGGTTTTATTGAAGTATAATTTACATATAATAAAATAATATACCTATTTAGAATGTTGGTGAATATATACAATTAAGCACTGTCCACTGTCCACAATGACCCACATCTCTTTCACTGATAGAAAATAACTTTGTGCTCCTTTATAGTTGGCCCCTCCTCTATCCCTCCTCTATCCTAGCTAACCCAAGCAGCTGCCAATTTGCTTTTTGTCAATACAATTTTACTTTTTTCTTTTTCTTTTCTTTTCTTTTCTTTTCTTTTCTTTTCTTTTCTTCCTTTCTTCCTTTCTTCCTTTCTTCCTTTCTTTCTTTCTTTCTTTCTTTCTTTTTTTTTTTTTTTTAGGATTCTTCAACATGAAAACATGTGCTATGTAGTGTTTGTCTGCATCCTTTTTTTTCCTTTTTATTTTTCTTTTTAATCACCACCATACCTGGATTTTTTTTTTTTTTTTTTACTTTTTTAAAACACAGCATTAAAAATGTTACTAACATTCATTCATGTTTTATAAATATGCCAATAGTTTTTTCCTTTTTAAATTGCTAGGTAATATTTCATTGTGTGGCTATTATATTTTACTTATTCAGCTGTTTTTTGTTTTTTAATTAAAGGCTGCTCTCTTACCGTCGTGAGTAATGCTGGTTTGGAAGCTTGTGGCGGCCACAGTTTTGTAAGGACACATATATGCTTGAGTGCTCTAGGATTTGGGTGGTTCACACTGTTTCAGTGGTTGAGCCATTTGTATCCCTCTTAGGAAAGTGGGAGGGTTTTAATTGCTGTGCCTCCTTGTGGCATTCTGTGTTGTCTGTTTTTAGATATTCTAGTGGGCATACAATGGTGCCTCATTGTCTTGTGGTTGTAACTCCCTTTTCATTTTTCTTTTTTTTTTTTATTTTTCTGAATTTCCATACTATTAGTGACTAGCAATGCTGAACTTCTTTTAAAGCAGTGACTGACAGTTTACCTGTCTTTTGTGAAGTAGCGTTTCACACACTTTAAAGAAATTTTGTTTTGATAAAAGAATGATTTATAATCTCAATACAAGTCCTTTATGATCTGAATATATAACCTTTGCTGGTTACCTATTTTTGGTGATATTTTCTGTAGTCTGTGTTTTATTTACCCTTTTGGGGAAAAATTGTGTGTGTGTGTGTGTGTCCCTGTGCACAAGAGTGTCAGATCCCATGCAGCTGAATTACAGACAGTTACCAGTCACTAGATGTGGGAGCTAGGAGTTAAAGTCAGGTCCTTTGTAACAGCAGCACGTGTTCTGAACCACTAAGTCATCTCTTTCCAGTGCCCTCTTTTTTGTTTTCTCAATGGCATGTGTGTAGGGGCCATCTTGGGTGGTATTTCTCATGAGGGTTCTTTCTCCTCCTTCCTTCCTCTCCCCTCCCTTCCCTTCCTCCTCCTCTTCCTCTTCTGCCTCTTCTGCCTCTTGCTCTTTCTCCTTATTCTTATTCTAATTCTTTTTAAGATATGGTCTTTTGCTAAGACCATTAAACTAGGGTTGAGATTACAAGATTTTGTTTTGTTTTGCTGTGCTTTTTGTTTTTAACAGCTCTGAACTGTTCTGTGGATTGATCTCTGATCTTCAAATTCAGGCTTGTGTGGCAAACACTTTACCTACTGAGCCATCTACCCAACTCTCCTAATCTTACCTTTTGATAAGAAAAGGTTTTCAATTTTGATGCTCTTTTAGTGGTTTGTGCTATTTTCGGTTCTAAGAATTTATTACTTTACCCCAAAGTCACAAAGATTTTTCTCTCTGTTTTATTTAAGAGCTTTTAATTAAGTTCTTATCTTTGTGAGTACTTTAGACACTTTAGGTGGTGTGAAAAATAGACAAGATTGATCTCCCTGCCCCAAAGAAAGTTGCAGGTGTCTCAGCAGAATATATCAGAAAGAATTGTCTTTCCCATTGGCATTTTTTTTGTTGAAAATTCAAACTTGAAGGTGTAAAAGGAATCTCCAGTAGGAGCAGCTACCAAGGTTATGTAGAGGTAGAAATAATTTACCTAAAACAAACAGGGTGCTGCCTTTGCATACCATTGTTTTAAATAACTAGTTTCAGCAAATCACATAAGAGATAACTGGAATGTATGTATGCCATTAGAGAGCAAAATAATGCAAGGGATACAATACTGTTTAGGAGCTGCAACAAAATGTACCCTAAATGATATGCTTAAATTGCAAGTTATAAAACATATGCCTAAACAAATTCAGACATTTATTTTATTATTATGCTGAAAATATAATGAAAAAATATAATACTTATTTTTTATAGTAAAGTCTATCTGTACTCTCACATATATGCATATTTATATATTGCCAAGTGCAGAGAATTATAATATTTTAATAGAAGAAAAGCAGAACAATAATAGATATCAGATCTCCTCCTAGTGGGCAGTCTTAATGTAGTAAATACAACAATGCAACCAAAGTTAATTTATAGACTTAATACAGTACTGGTTTAAGACTCCAATGGGATGGCAAATTAATCCTGGTTGTTGGTATAACTCATAAAGAGCAGATAAGATTTTTCTCGAGGAGGAATGCTTTTAAAAATTATTCTTGTTCACAAAATTATTTCAGAGTATTAAAAGAAAGTAAATATATTATAAGACATTGGACTGGTACCTGAGAGGGAGAGATTGAGTCATGCAGTAGATGTGTCTGAGAGGGTAGACCAGATGTCTAGAATAAGTAGTTACTGAAGTTGAATAACAAAGGAGCTGTGAATTTTCTGGTTTTGAAAACAGAAAGAGAAGCTTGTGGGTTTCACTAGAGGTTGAAAACCCCAAAGCTACCAGGCAAACATTGTAATAATGTTACATAAATAGATAGATATAAAGACCTTAGGAGATACAGGGTACTTTGAACTCCAAACAGAGTGGTTTTGTGTGGTTCTAGTCAGATATAGATTATAAGTAGAGAAGACTTTGATTCTAGGGTTGTTTTTCTTTTCATGTGTATGTGTGTGCTGTGTATATAAGCATGTTCTTGGGTAGGGACACATGTGTGTGAGTGTATGCATGTGTGTAGGTATGTGCGTGAGTGTACAAGTATACATGGATGTCTGAGTTTGGTGTTGGGAGTCTTCTTCCCGCTTATTCTCAGTTCTCAGTTGAACCCAGAGTTCATTTATATAGTGAGTCATTAGCTTACTTACTCTAAGAATCCTGTGTGTCTATCTTTGAAGGGTGGAAGTATAGGTAGACTAGCATGCCCACCAACTGTTTATATGGGTTCTGGGATCTGAACTCTGAACTCTGGTCCTCTTACTTCTACAGCAAAGCTTCAACTGTTTTGAGTCATCTCCCCAGCCCACTTTTCAACTGAGGCCAGTTACCTGTTGACAGGTTAAAGAAGAGTGAGGGGAACATAGAAGGCCTGCCAGTCTTCTTCTGATTTTTATTTTTATTTTAAATGTACTTTTAGATTTATTTTATGTGTATAACTGTTTCATATAAATATATGTCTATGTATCACATGTGTGTGTGTGTTAACCACTGAAGTCAGGAGAAAGTGTTAGAGCCCCTGAAACTAGAATTATGGATGACTATGAGCTGCCATAGGGGTTCCGGGGATTAAATTCAGGTCTTCCTAAAGAACAAGTACTGTTAACCTCTGAGCCATCTTTCCAACTCTGGATTTTTTAAGTGTTGACACTTGGAGGGGTGGAGGGGTGACTCATTTACCTAGTAGGTCCAAGGCTCAAGTCCATCTCCACCCTGGGAAACAAAAAACAATCAACTGTTGGCAATTGTGCTGGCCAGATAAGACACGAGACTGAGGATTTCTCATAAAGGATCTGTATCTATAATTGCCATTCTTATATTCTTTCCAGGGAAGCAAAGAGTAGAATGCTTGCTGTTCTAGACTAAATCATGTTCCAAAAGTATATTCTAAGAACTGTCTAAATGTAGGTCCATACAGTCATGGAGACAAAATGGAAGGAATATACTAAAACTCAAGAGAAGTAGACTATGTGAAAGCAAGAGTCATTTAACAACAACAAAAATAAATTCAAAATATTGGGCTGGATGGTAATATGATGAATACTGCATTCAGAACCATTTTAATCTCATACCATACAAACTAAATTCCAGATAGATTAAATATTTTGAAATGAATATTGTATGTTATTGAAGAGATAATTTGTACGTTGTTGAAGCAATAAAGAAATTAAGTCATACCAAGGTTGACATGTTCAATTATGAAAATTTTGAATCTCTAATAAAAAAGGTAAAAGCAATACATTGGAAAGAGCATTTTCAATTTTTCTGGATGAGTTGAATTGTTCATGCAATTGAGGGTATCTTTACAGATAGATACAATGGAGAGGTAATTGAGAAGGGTTTGCACTGTAGGAAATAGCAACAGTAACTTTTTGCTTACAGAGCCTTGATGATAGTATGGATTGGCAGTGGTGTTTTTGATGAATAAATGTAATAGTGATGTTGAGCCTTAGCACAGTACCTGAAATTGTAAATGTTAACTGCTATTTGTAGTCTTCATTATAGTCGTCATCTTTTGAAGGAGGTTTGGGAGTTGTTGGTGCTTCTGTTTTTGATCCAGATGGGAAGGCTTTTAGCCCATGTATATTGCTTACAAAGCTCTTTACCATATCCTGCCCCATTGATTCTCACTCTAGCCCTGGGAGGTATTTAAATTTTTCCCAGTGAATGCTTTCAGGATTTACTCTTCCATAGTTAGAGAGTCACAGTTTGGTCTTCTCAATGTCTGTAATTGCTCTCCCTATAATCAACTCAACTGGGTTGAAACCCCTGATTCTGGCAGCAAGCCTGTCTTCCGAGTGTGCACATGTTTTGCTTTGTTTCCTTGTTGCATCTATTCTTCAGCCTCTAATCTTTTGCTTTTATATTGTTTCCTAAATGAGCTTTTGTCCTCTCTCATCCTTACTATTTAGCTTTTTTTTTCTTGTAATATTTTTCATGGTATTGCGACAATATCTAGTGCCCCATTATTCTGTCTTTGGTACAAATGGATAGAAAGCTGTGATGGGCAAGAGAGTCAAGGGACATCTCTCTAAAGGAACTGAAAGGCAATAATGCACACATAGGCTTGTGAAAGATGTTGAACACCATTACCCATCAGTGAAATGCAAAGCTGAACCAGATAATTACTCCTTTCTCTTTCACTAGAACAGTGATAATTTAAAATTATTCCATTATATTTATAGACCACAATTGGGTTATCCGTTCATCAGTTGATACACAGTTTTAAATACACATAAGGATTTAGAGAAATTAGAGACACATGTATTACAATAGGAGTTTAAAATGGAATAGCTGCCTTGGTAAACCTGGACTATTTCTCAAAATGTCAAACTCTATGACCTAGTAAGTCTACTTTTTGGAACCTACCTAAAAGAAATGAAGACATTCGTACACACAGAGACATACATAAGAATGTTGATAGCAATATAATTGATAATAGCTCTCAAGGAAAAAAATGATACAGATTTGCATCAGCTGATATATGGATAACAAAATTGTGGTGGAGCCATACAATCGAATATTATGCCTAATTGGAATGAACTATTGAAACATATGCTAGCATGATGAGCTTTGAACTCATGCTAAGTAGGGGTAGGCACCTGAGCAATGGTGGTTAGTGCATATGGAGGTTCTTCAGGGATGAAAATACTTCAGAATTAGATTTTTGTGATAAACAATTCAGTATGTATACTTAAAAACATTGAACTGTCTGAACACAGGGATACATGTGGTAGCCCATGTGGTAGGGAATAGAGGGAGGCCATTGGGCTTCCCCATAGTCACAGTCCCTACCTATAGTCACAACAGGTTATAGGTAAGAAAGGTGAGAAGGCTTAGGTGAAAAAAGGATCCCTTGAGCCAAGGAATTTGAGACCAGCCAGGGCAGCTTAGTGAGACCCTTAGTGAATCTTAAAGGAAACAAAAGAGTTCGCACAGGTTAACTTTATGGCGTGTAAATTACATTATCAGTAAAGTTTCTACACTAAGGAAAACAAAATCCTTTGGCAGTGTTGCATGACATAATAGTGTTTTTTTGTTGTGATTGTTTGAAAAGTTGAATTTTTCCTTCCCTCCCTCTCTCCCTCCCTCCCGCTCTCTCTGTCTTTCCCTCTCTTTTCTCTCTCTCTCTCACTCTCACTCTGTGTGTGTGTGTATTGAGGGGCAGCGTTTCACAGCCTAGTTTAGGTTGACCTCAAATTAGCACGTTCTAGTCTCTCCTGCTGCTGGCTGGCCCTAGTCTGTTCATGACAGCAGTATGTGCTCATCTGGTCACCACTTAAAGCTCCCTCTTTCTAATGCTGCCGCAATGATAAATCTCAAGGTGTGTTTTATTGTTGGTTTTTTTAGGGTTTTTTGCTTGAGTGGGTATTGAACTTTTAAATACATGCTAAGCAAGTACTATAGCGTAGCGCTACATCTCCACCCTTGGACATGGAATCTTGAGGGACAGATATTGAAACTATAGAAGTACATATGCGTATGTATGGTCAGAGGGGGACTGTGGCAACCATCATACAACCTCTTAGATCACTATGTACATTTAGTCACTGTGCCTAGCCAATCTCTCTTAATTCTGTTGTTCTAGAATGTTGGGGGCCAAGCATGTTTTAGTTAATGGTGTGTTACTGTAGTTAGCTAGGTTAATTAGCTTAGTTTGGGTATGCTCTTTTCGTAGTTCTGTGGACTAGATAAGGTGGCCCTCTTTGGGACACTTGGTTCCTGGCCTGGGGTGATGCCTGGACTTGCCTTGCTGCAGTTTTTCTTCCCCCTACATGGAAGTAAGAGGTCTCTTTGGGCAGAATTCTTCCGCGGGTGGAGAACAGGTCCTCAGGCTCTCTGCAGCCTACATTCAGCATCAGCAGAAGGCCTGCATCGCTGTTATTTAGCAGTAGCAGAAGGGTCTGCGTCACTGCTGTGTATTTCCTTTTGGCGCTCGCTAAGGGCAACATACTCCCTAGGAAGGGGCTATACATTATAAACTGATTCCAGGTAATAATTGAACAAATGATCAGACTCCATTTTTATTCCCCTCTGGGGAAGACATGTGTCAGGACTTGCTAAAGTGGAAGCATCCGAGGGACTTTGCTGCTAGCTTCTCAGCTTTAGTGCCGCAGTGCTTGATTAGAGAGGAGAGAAGCCAAATCCGGCAGGAGGCAGCCAGCAGACCTGGTATCTGTTTGCCACCTCTTGCTCCAAAAAAGCCTTACCGCAGAGTTGCCATGGCAGCAGGAGGCAATTTAATGGCAAGGGCTCATCTCTGGATCCACACTGCTGTGCCTCAGCCTTTCCCTCTGGCCTTCATTTTGATCGGCTGGTTACACCAGGGCCTTACTGTGAGGTGTCCTTGTAACTACACATTGCCTTATGGAGCAAAGTGTGAGATCCCCTGAATTCTCAGGACAGCCACTTCTTTATCCCCGCTTCTCCTTGGCACATATCTCTTTGAAGTTCCACCCCAGAGTCAGCCCTATTCTATCATTTGCAGTTCCTTAAATATGCTCTTTCATGCTTCTGCGCTTTTAGGCATGCGGTTTCCTCTGCCCGGAGTGCTCCCTTCCCCATCTGTCTGGAAAATTCCTACTCAGTTTCAAAATGCAGCTTAGATTCCTCCTTGCCTCCCCCCACCCCCCATGCTTTCTCTCACCCTTTTTCCTCCTTGAAGATCTGTACAGCTTCAACAGCCATTTCAACCTCATCACACGTCACGTGGGATTGAAATGACTGGTTGTACTCCTGCCTCTTTTTCTGTAGTCTGTAAGTTATTTGCATTCAAAATTTGTGTTTTGTGGATTTTTGCATTGAAAGGGCCTTTCCTGGGAGTAAATTTGTAGCAACGTTTATGGAATGATGGGATGCTTTTTTTTTGTGAATTAAGTTCTATTTACTGCTTATCCTTTGAGTGCTGTTCCTTACAAAGGTAAAATCTGCAGTGTGAGTAGGCGGAGTTCCTGCTGCTGTGGATCTGACTTTGGACCAGCCAGCCATCACCCTGTCACTGACTGTGTCCTGTTTTTCTGGTTGGGATCAGAGAGAATAACACTTGTGGGTCAGACTTTAAGTCTATGGTACCTCCAGTTGACACCTACCATCTGGATCCTTCCATTGGCTTTGAATTGCAGTGCTCTGAGGACACAGCCTCTGAGGCTTTGTGAAATACAGCAACTCCTTGGTAAATCTCATTTTCTCTAACTTCACCTCCTCTTGGTGAGGACAGTAAAAGCCAGATAGAGGTTTAAAGTACCTTTAAATGTGCAGCACCATCTAATCGGGTTCATCTTCTCACTCCAAGCACAGCTTTTCAAGTTACTCCTTTCCTGAGGCTCTCCTCCTCTTCCTTACCTGTGATTTATGGCTTGCCCCTTCACTGTCGCCCGTTCTCATGTTTGGTGCATATGTCCTCCTCTTTACAGTACAGACATACTTCTTTTCACTTGTACTCTTTCCTACCTTTCCTCCTGGACAGAATTTGGTGGTGTGTTTTCCAGACTTTCAAGTTAGAGTAGATTTGCTTCATATTTTTCTCAGATAACCCCAGAAGCTACCTGAACTGAGTGTGTGCTTAGATTCCCACCCCCCACCCCCGCCCCCGCCCCCAGTCTCTATACAGTGTCCTTTGCAAGGCAGCCTGAGCACTTTGTGGTTTGTCTCCTGTCCCCATTGCCCTTGTTTGCTTTGGGCCTGGCCTTTAACAGCTGAGCCATCTCTCCAGCCCCATCACACTTTTAAGTTCAAAGCTCACCTGGGTGTTTGGCAATTCTCTTTGCCAATGTCTTTTCTGAGCCACCCATCCGAGCGTGCCATGTGCATACTGTGTGTGCCAGTGCCTGTAGGTGCCTAGGCTGTTCAGTTTCTGAAGTATTCTTCTCATTGTTTTTCGCCTTTCCCCTATTCTCAAGGGAGGTGTTTTATTCATTCTAGGTCCTATGATGGATGTGAATCTTAAACAAAGCTGTTTCTAAGCTATTAATAGATTTGAGCTTCTACAACATTCCTGTGCCTCATCCTTATTCCTGACACAGACTGGTGACAGTGGAAGTAGGATGGGCTTTGGGACAGATAGATAGTATTTTGTTACTTCTTATCCTGTGTCTCTGAAAAATACTCTTTGTAGCTGTCGGTTAACTGCAGATGAGTTCCCCTTATCTTCATGGAAAACATTCCAAGATGCAGTGCAGTTCTTTGGAGCTGTGGGTTGTACTTTTTTTTTTTTTTTTTGTATTTTATTTGTATTTTATTGTACTATTGTGCGTACCTTTTTTTTTCTCCTATGAGTACATACCTAGACGAAAGTTTAATTAATAAATCAGATACAGTAAGGAACTGATAATAACTAACCATGAGAGTAGTCATACCAATAACTATAGTAAAAATGACTCAATGTATATATTGTCTATTTATGAAAATTCTCATTTGCTATTCCCTGACTTTGTGGCTGTTCCCTAGCCACAGGTAGCTGAATCCACATGAACCTGTGAAAGGGAAACTGGGAAACTACTCCCACCCGCTGATGCTAACCTAATTTGTAAATAGAGTTGATAGCTTCTTTCACTGTCAGAGGGAGAGCAAGCCTTCTGTCATTCCAAAAGACATTAACCCTGTTAGAACCTAGGGCCTGTAAAGAGCTCTTCACAGTGTGTGTATGTGTGAATCGGACCTAATATGTTCTTAGATTGGAACTAGGGTATGTGTGCGTGCTAAGCATGTGTTAGAACCTAGGGCCTGTAAAGAGCTCTTCATAGTGTATGTATGTGTGAATTGGATCTAATATGTTCTTAGATTGGAAGTAGGGTATGTGTGCATGCTAAGCATGTGTCATTAGCATACATTTCTGAAAATGCTATTTAAAATTGTACTTTGGTTGTATGGGTTATAGGTTTTCAGAAAACACGCTCTTATGCTATAATCAGCCGTATTAGTTTGATAGTGCTAAATATACATTGTAGGATTCTACTCACCTTCTTAACCCATTTCTGTTTTGCCTCACCTGCTCTGAGGGCTGCTTATCTTACCGAGCTTCTTGATCTAATGGTATCTACGAAGATTTTTCTCCCAAATGAAAAGTAAATCTTAGTATTGTAGTCTTATTTTGTGGCTTTCCCAGGCCAAGTTGAATGGAGTGGCTAACTATCAAATACAGGCTTGGTAAAAGTCAGGTATTTTCTGTGTGAAACCAGTAAGAACTATCATGTACATGCTGTCTGTTACATGTGTACCAGTAGTGACCTTAAAGAAGACTAAGGAGTAAATGGTATATAGTGCTTAGAATCCAGGAACTGAGGCTAAGAAGGAAAGATGTTTTTCTTAAGTTAAGCCAAAGAAGTATTGTAGGGAGGCCTAGACGCTGAGGAGAGTGCATACCTGTGATCTCAGCTGCTTGAGAGGCCAAAGCAGGTTAAAAAAAACCCAAAAAAACAAAAACAAAACAAACCCCAAAAAACAGAACACAGGTTCAGGTTGGTATAACTGAGGCACAATACAAGGTTGCTATCTACTCACAGGTACAAACTACTACAGTGTTTCAGAGGATAAACTAGGACTGTAAAAATACAGTTAGAGCAGTTTTAGCATCGGGAGACACAGAAGCAGGACAACAGACAAGCTATCTATTCTCAGGAGGTCCTCATTCTTAGAGCCTCGTCCCAGCTGGGAGGCCTGGCAGCCTCCACCTTCCTTCACTTGTCTCTAAGTCTGATTCCTCCTGTCATGCCATTTCTGCAGATACTTCTTAGGACATCGTTTATCATTAAGAACTGCGTATTGAGTGACTCCTCAACCCACATTCCACTGCCTTCACAGAAATGCACCACACTATTGTGTGGAACTAATATGTACACAGAGTTTTCTAGAGTGTCTGGTACATGAGCATTCAGTAAACACTGGCTGTATTCATTACTGATATCATAGATGGTACTTTCTGTTGCCTGTGCTGGCACTGCTAGTTGATACGCCCTCCTGCAGACCCTGAATGTTCCTTGCCCAGAATCTGGCTTTGTGCAGTCCATTGTCTGTGGTCCTAGGAACAGACACGCTGAGTCACACGCATGGACAGATGGAGGGAGAATTAGTGAGAGGTTGCTTGTTCCAGCCAAGGGTTCCCAGAACTCGTTCTCTTTGTGCCTGCCTGTACTGACTACCTCCTTGTTTTCGGCCATGGACATCGTCCATGAGCCCTGCTTCCAAACCACATCTGGCTTCTTTGTGTTCCTTTTATCTTTTTGGAACACTAGTGATTTTAGAGTCTCTAAGAGCTTGTAGATTTGTAGTGCAGCTTGTGCTTCTCCTTCCTGCTGGGCCCCTGGATGGTCTTCTGGCTGCACGTCTGTGTAGTGTTCTTGCTCCATCTGTGAGGGCCTCTCTGGTACCTTCTGCCCTGTTTCCCCCACTCTGCTATTCCTATATAGTGCCTCTTCCACCTGTGCATTGACTTTATTCTTTTGCTTTTTAGGTTTCATGTCTAGTCCTGTTTCTTCATTAGATTATAGCCAAAGGCCGAGGAAAGTAATGCTCTCATTTGTCTGGTTAGTTGTATGTGGAGTGGAGGTTTAGGTGGTTTGTGGGAAAGGACATTGACATTGTAAAATTTGCCATGGACTCAGGAAAAAAATGTACCAGGGCTGTGGTTAAAGAACTTTGTGCCAAATAAGACATTTCTCCCTGTGCTCCCTCCATGGTGTGAAACACTAGTCTCTATCTTGTCAGAGGATGTGTGGGCATCATTTTCTCTTGGACAGGTTATAATACAATACCTGTGGTCTTTATCTTTTCTTTGATTCTATTTGTTAAATGCTGTGATTTCCACCTGAGCTTTGCCTTTAAAAAATATTACTGTATAAAAATACCTAGGATATAATTTAGGATGTATGAATTATTTTTATATATCTGCCATGAGATTTTCAAAATACATAGGAAATAGACTGTGAATACTACAATTAAAATGTAATCTGCGTTATTTTTAGAAAGCGAGAACCCTGAAAAGGAAGGACATTTTAGAGGGCTGTGATGTTGCTGTATATTTTTGTAGTTTTCATTCAAATTTCCATTCATATCAGTGTATGTTCGTTAATGCACTTATTTTCATTTTGATAATAATATCCATTAACCAAAGTTTGTGGTTTCCACGGCAACTGTAATGCATGTTAAATCACAACATTGGTATAGTCTAATAGTATTTGGTACAAGTTTAACAAAGCAAGAAAATGTTGATTTCTGATGATAAAGCCTGTACATCATAAAGTGTAAATATTAGGAAAAGAAAATGTGAAAACTATTAATTCCTTCAATTTCTCCATTCTCTTTTGTAAGCGTTATAAATCGTTTTCAAACCTTTCACTGATGATTCTATTTGAGGAATGGCGATTGCATAATTCAGTGGAGTCTGTCCTTTGCTCTGGGGCTTGGCTGAGTATGCAGTGCATCGTATGCATTTTGCAAAATAATATCTTGGTTCTTTTTTCCACGCTTTAGGTATGTGTTCTTTTTGGACCCGTGCAATCTGGACTTGATAAACAGGAAGATCAAGTCTATAGCACTGTGCGTAGCAGCATGTCCCCGGCAGGAGCTGAGAACCTTGAGTGACGTCCAGAAGTTTGCAGAGATCAATGGTGAGATTTTAGACTGTCCAAATTGATTGCCTGGGCTCCTGGGCTCACAGTTAAATGCTATATGTTTTCATTTCAGTATCCACCTGCCCTCCAACTAAATATGTTATAAAACAACCTTAAAGAGAACAGAGAAGTGATTTTAGATTTCCTAGTTTAAAATACGAGCACCAACTCAGGAGATTATTAAATTTGTAGAATTGCTGGGTCCAGTGCTGTGGCTGTAATCCCAGCTACCCAGGAGGCTGAGGCAGAAAGATTGCTCAGCCTAAGTGCAGGCTTATTTAGACAACATAGCAAGACCTCTTGCCTTAAAAAACAAAGCAGAGATAGATTATTTCACACCTTTGTTGAAAAGAAAGAAAAACAGGATTTCCCCAGGGTGGGGTGATTCACAGGGAAATTCAGAGTAGGTCCTTGTGATGTGCAAATGTGTACTTTTTATCTAAGTGCTGTAGGTGCTTTCGATACAACCTATAGGATATTTTTAGTTTTATTGTTTTGAGATAGACTCTTTCCTGAGCTGGTCACATGAACTGATGAGCCTCTTGCCTTAGCCTCTAGAGCCGAGTATGTGCTGAAATTACGGGTGAGATCTAAGCTTGCTGGTGACCAGGTGTGTTGTAGAATAACTTAGAATTATTAGTATACTCTATGTAAAGTTCACTTTTCCCCTTTATTTCAAGTTTTGTTTAAATCTCATGATCTCTCTTCCCCCCCCCCTCGTTAGTCTGTGTTTAATCTGCAGTTAACAGTATAATATATGCATATGTAAAGTGAACGGTGAAAGTTACAGGAAATGAATGTAAAGAACTATAATCAAATTTCTGCCATCAGTTCTTTTTCAGTGTGCCGGTGTATGTATAATTTTATGTTCTGCTCTTAAATTTAACGTTGCATCATGACCTTTTCTCAGACTAGCTTTCAGGATCTTTGAGGTTAAAAGACTAGGATTAGCAACGAATATCAGCAGATCCAGTTGGCTGAAAATCAGCTCTGCTCTTTGGAAATTCTTATTTCCAGGCACTGTCCTCAGTTCTCCATGGTTTACTGCAATTCTCTTTAGAGTATTTTTAAAATTACTCTTTGTAGAACACTGCATGCTAGTGTCCCTTCTGGCCCATGTTTTGAACTTCCCTGAGGTTCCATGCTTGGGTTTTGTGTAAAGGGCTTCATATGCCTTCCTGCTTACCTAAATCCAAGGCTGGTGTTAGGTCCTTTAAACAACTTGTTGACTCAGATATTTACCCCATGTAACGTGTAGCGGACTAAAACAGGCCTGGAGCCATAACCAGGCCTATCCCAGCCTGGCTTCAGATCTTTCCAGACAGGATGCTGGTCCTCTGAAGGGAAGAAGGTGGGTGATGTTCCTGACCTACCACCTCATGCCCTTAATATAGAGAATGGAAAAGGCACGGACTGCTAAGGATCTGGATTTCTATTCGGACTCTGTCACTGGCTCCATAAGAAGAAATAGAAGAGCTTTCTGAGCCCAGGTGTCTGCATCCAAATAAATGTGAGGGTGTGTGAAGAATACTGAATACGTGATGGGCACTGAAGAGCTCAGCTTTGGTGCCCATGTGTGATCCCCATCTTTGTCTTGCTAAGCCCTGTGGCACAGTTGTCCGCTCTGTAACTTAGGTATGGGCTATGGTTCCTTAGACACGTGTGCCGAGTAGGTGGTGTAGTTCACTGGATAAAAGTATAAGCTGTCAGGTAAATTATTTAGATTCAACTGTTGATTCTTCAACCTAGTAGCCTTGAGACTCTAAACCAGTTGTTTGACCTCTCTAAGCCTCAGCCCCATGACTGTCATATAGGACAGTGTCTGTACCTACCTCATTAGGATTTTTGTGACAAATCAATACAAGAAAAATATTTAAAACCTTAGCTGGTAAGAATGTTGCTGACAGTTGGTGTTAGCTGCCACCCATCCCATTATCCTTCTGTCAGTGGAATGTTAGACTCTCTCTACATCAGCCTCCCCATCAGTTCCTTAGATATTGCTTCTATAAACAGTTTTCAGTCCACGGGGTTTTCAGCCAGCGCTGACCCATTGCGCAGAACTCATCAGTGGTAAAAGATGAAGAAGTCTGTATGTTTTATGTGACCCTCAGAGCTATGGTCTAATCTTAAACTATCTTCCAATGTGTCCTCACAAACATACTGGATGTGAACCTGAGGTGTCTCCAGGAGTACCACGTGAAGGTTAATTCCTTGTCCCCTGTGCGGCTAGCTCATGTGATTTCTTGAAGCGAAGTGATCTGTGTCTTGCTCTAGCAGGCTTTGTTTCTAAGCCAGTATCCTTATAAGTAAATGGGATACTGACTGTGATTTATTCATATCTACCTTAAGACTTTGCCAGTGGAGTTGGTAGCTTTGCATTCCAGAAGTATTCATTAATAAATGTTTTAGCAAATGGCAAGCACCCTTGGGCTTAGGTTGGTATAAAGAATAATAAAGAACTTGGGCGTATTGATGTATGCCTACATTCCCAACCCTTGAGAAGGGAGAGCAAGAGAGGATGGTGAATTCCAGGGCAGGGTGGGCTATGTGGTGAGCTCCTGACTCCTAATATGTAACATCAGTAATAGTGAGAACATCCACACAGTAGAGGATGGACACAGCAGGAACTTTAGTTGGCAAGCATCAAAGCTTTATTAAAGTTCTAAGAGAGGCAACTTTGGGTATACTTAGCCATACTTGCTTTTAATAGCAATCCCTGAATTGGAATGCCTGGATTTCTCCAAAGAGCTTATATTGTTCTTCAGATTGGTAACACAAAACTGGAGCTGGTGAGCTGTAACTCATTGTTACCATCGTCACCAAAATAGTTCTCTCTCCTGTCTTGTGTTAGTACCCCCTCTTTGGTCTAGTGTAATTTATATTCTTGCTGGTGTCTGTACACAGTTGAATCTCTGTTAGGAAGTAAAGTCCCTTGGAGCTCCCATTCACACCTCAGTATTACGTTCAGAGAGGAGCCTTCTGTAAGAGATGATGCAGGGGTACATGAAAATTTTTTTCTGATCTCTAGGAGAGAATAATTAAAGCCCATGAAAAAGCTTAGTTAAAACTGTTAGAACAAAATGTAGGCAAAGGTCTCAGGGATTGGATTTCACAATGCTTTCTTGAACTACATTGTACCAGAAGCATAAGAAGCAAAAGAAGAAAGTAGAATCATATTATGTGTTTTACACAACCAGGCGTGGTGACGTGTGTGTGTGTGTATGCATGTGTGTGTGTTTGTGTGTGTGTGTTTGTGCGTATGTATGTGTGTGTGTTTGTGTGTGTGTGTGTTTGTGTGTGTGTCTTATCCCAGCACTTAGATGCTGAGGACGGAGGATGGACATAGGTTAGCATGGGCTACATGGCAAACTCTTGTCAAAAAGGAGAAAAGAATCAACAAATCTCAAACTTTTATTCAAGAAGGCACAAAAATCAACAGAGTTGAAGCAGAAAATATTTGCAAGTCTTCTATCTGGTTAGTGCTTCCTATCCAGATCACATCACAGCCACCTTCGCTTGAGAGTCAGGTTTCAGTCAGCACTTCTCTATGGCCCAGAAATCCTGTATGTCTTATCTGGCACTCAGATTTATAGTCTAGTCTTGGACTGCCTTTTAATATGTCCTTTCAAATATACTAGATGTGAGTGTTTGTGCCTTTAAGATCCACCATTAAAAAGAAGATCACAGTATTGATGGACTTACAGAAAAATCAGCTGTTGGCCCTGCTGATGGGGATGCAATATAGTGTGGTTGCTGTGGGAACACAGGGTTCTTTTAAATCAGCAGTGCTCCTTTTGTGCATCTACTTGGAAGAATTGAAAACAGGATCAGAAGAAACAATTGCACAGCCACGGTCTGTATGTTATTCAGCAGTCAGGAGACAGAAACAACTGGAATGTCCACGGACAGGTTAACAGATTAAGAAAAATTTTAAGCTGAGCATGGTGTCTCATGTCTCAAAAAACAAATGAAGAAAGAGATGTGCTAATATACAGATGATGAAACCTTTGCTTGAAGAAATAAGTAAATCAGTCACAGGTTACAGTTGTTCATGGCTGGACTGAGGATGTCACACTAAGAGAAGTAAGCCCTCCGCAGGACAAACACTTGGAAAATCCACATGATTGGAATCCCTAGTGTAGGCAAATTAATCAAGGTAGGAACCTAGACTGGTTGGTGGTAGGGCCTGGAAAGGGGATAAAATTGGGGGAGGGGGTATTATTGTTTAATGCACAAAGAGTTACAGTTTTTCAAGAGGAAGGTGTAGGAATGGATGGTGGTGCTGCTTATAAACACTGTGATTACACTGAACATCACTAGATGTGTAGCCACAGAGAGCATTCTAACTCACGTTATGTATATTTTATCGTAATCTTAAAAAAATATTCTTGAAAGAAGAAGATATTGTGTTAGTTCCTTTTAGGATGCTAATTCTAAACCTTATTTAAAATTCAGGGTAAGGTTGTATGTTTCTTACCAGGATGAAAAGATAAATTCTTTTCAAAGAATTTCACGTTGATGTGACATTTGAAGCTACTTTCTAGCACTTAAAATCACCCATTCACATGAACTTTTATTATCTTTAGAAATTATTTAAAATTTTTCTAAGAGGAAACTCTTTGGTCCTGTAGCAGTGTTTATAAGACACACACACATTAGGTAAAGTAGTCTCTCAAATCTTTGTTTCCTCTAGGCAAGAAGAGGGGTTGTCTCCTTGGGTATTTGTGGGAAACATTTGTTGACTATGCTTGACTAGGGTAGAGAGGTTAGAAGACATTTCTGGAAAGAGATTGTTGTGTGGGGTACTGCTGTATTGTGAAGATCTTTAAAAGCTGGCAGAAACATCTAGGACCCTGTAAAGTATACTCTCTGATATGTGAATTGGATAATAAATGTGTAAATGTAATTTTCTTGTGGTCCATAATTCATATATGACACGACTCTCACAAATATATAATGCCAGGCAAGAAAACAGTTTAAAAACAACCTTTAAAAAAATTGCAGTTACCAAAAGCAGCAAGGACTCCATATTAAACCTTTGTGTTTGTTATCATATCCTGGCAGTCCTGTGCGAGTTTCCCAGGGACAGGATCGTGCTGTGTTTATCTCTGAATACCCAGGCCCCAGTGCATGTACCCACACTGTAGATACCCTCAGTGTTTTCCCAAAGAGTGTGGAGCAGATTTTCCTACCTGTCTCTATGGCCACTTAATAACTTTTCATCCTCTACATCCTTTATCCTTGGTTCCACACTCATGCGTGTTGCCACCAGCAGGTAGATTGTTTAGCTCCAGTCTAACCAAAAGTGCTGGGGAATCTTTTTTTTTTTTTTTTTAATTTACCTCTAAATAATTCATTTCATTCATTTATCTCTCGTCTGCATCCCCTTCAGGTGATTATCCGTCCCCTTTCTTCTCTTAATCCCTCTTGTTCCTTCTCTTTGCCAACCTTATGCCCTGTAGAGAAAACTGAATCTGTCTGGTGAGAGCTCCCTGCTGAGTTCTCATTTCAGCAGGGTGTGTGGGATCTGTCCCGCCCCACCCCCACCCCCTTTCTTTTTCTAGCGTCCTTATTAGGATTTTTGAATGTACAAATACCATGTATGTCATAGCAGAAATGAACTGCCCTCCTTCTGATGCTAGCTTGGGTTTTCTGTGAGGTTTTTGGCTGAAGCCAAGCAAGGCATGACAGGGGACAGAGATGCCAGTAGATGCTATGGAATTCTCCCCTTCCCTCTTCACCAGGCCGGCCCGCCTTCTCTAGCCCCATTGTTCAGTCAGAGCAGCTGAGCCCTAGTGACTAAAACCATGAGCTTTGCTTCAGCATTCCCTTGACCACCGATCCCGTCTCAGTGCTCTGTGCTCTACCTGATGTACCTATGCACCTCTGCATTGTTTTCCATCTCAGTTCTAACGAGCAGTTTAGAAGTGAACATCTTTTCTGTAAGTGACAGTTGGACCATGCGTCCTGCATCCTCAGTTGTTGGGAATATTTCACATGCAACATTTATTATCATTCGTATTACTCTACTTTATGACATGTCATATACATATATGTATGTATGGTTGTGTTTATGTACACACACATATATGTGTGTGTGTATGTATGTTTGTATGAATGTGTATATATAGTCTTGCCTAACATAGCTAACTGTGGCTTGATTCTTTAGAAAGGTAAAGGAAGTGTATAGTTGATAATAAAATGTAAACTAAGTCCTTCACACCAAGGACTGGAGTTACATACGCTAGTCCCACACTGAAGAAGCTTGCAGTCTGTCGGGTCAGACTTCTTGTCCTCACAAGACCCAGGAGTCTTGGGTATGGATATTAAAACTTCCCTTAGCAGCTGGGAGATGGTGGCACATACCTTTTTTCCTTGTTTACATCTCAATTATAGTCTATAAAGAAGTACTACGAGTGCTTCTTTGATGTACAATATAGTTCATATAACTCTGAAGATGGAATAATGACCTGCTGTGTGGATCATAGACACATTTTGAGTACAGCAGTGTTGAGTGACACTTTCAGAATGATTATTGTTTGCTATTAAAACTTTAACAAATTATATGACATTTAGATAAAATTCACTGCTCCTGAATACTAATAAGCCTTTGATTGTCAATGGCTGTTAAGTTTACAGTCAATATTATATCAGTATGCTTTTCCTTCATTCAGTAACAGCATAATTTAAAGCATACAATTAGTATAGACTTTTGTTTTTACGTAGTGACACAGAAGGCTGGACTTGACAATGTATATAAATGAACACAGCGATCTAGTCTAGCAAGTGATTTAATTGCTTTTAAGACCAGGATACTTGACTTTTTTAGAAAGAAAGTGTATAGTTGATAATAAAGTGTAAACTAAGTCCTTCACACCAAGGACTGGAGTTACATACGCTAGTCCCACACTGAAGAAGCCTGCAGTCTGTCGGGTCAGACTTCTTGTCCTCACAAGACCTAGGAGTCTTGGGTATGGATATTAAAACTTCCCTTAGCAGCTGGGAGATGATGGCACATGTCTTTGATCCCAGTCCTAGTAGGCAGAGGCAGGTGGATCTCTGTGAGTTTGAGGCCAACCTGGTCTATGAAGAGAGTTCCAGGACAGCCAAGGCTATACAGAAAAACCCCTGTCTCAAAAATACAAACAAACAAACAAAGTGGTGATATTTTTAGGGGATTGGAGAGATAGCTCAGTGATTAAGAGCACTGGCTGTTCTTCCAGAAGACCGGGGTTCAACTCCCAGCACCCACATAGCAGCTCACAACTCTCTGTAACTCGTGTTCCAGGAATCCAACACCCTCATACAGATATACATGCAGGTAAAACACCATTGTACATAAAATAAAAGTAAGTAAGTTAAGAACATTCGCTCAGCGAATATTTCCTGAGCACCTACCATGCTGACAAGGTATCTTCTTCGTATGCTTTCTATGCTTCTTGGGAATTGTAAATATGTCCGCACAATTGGACATATTTCAGGACTTAGCACAGATTGAAACTGGAAAAGTGATTTTTATTTTGCCGGATTATAAATGCACAATAATTTCCAAATTAGAAAAATGGAAGTTAAATTCATTAGATGTCACAAGGCAACAGAATTTGATTTTAGTAGTGAAAACATGCCCACATTTGAAATTTTTTTCTATTTAACATAAATTTCTAAATCATATTTTGAGGGGGTCTCTTTTTCATATTTTAATGCTTGTAAAGATTGCTATAAATGAAAAATACAGTCTCTATTTCCAGTAATTCAGGTTTCTGTTGCTCGAACTGTAGTGGTGCTGCCTGACAATGGTTAGCAGTGTTTGGACACATTCTGGTTGTTGCTTCCACAACAGCTTGGGGAAAGCTACTGTAATCCAGTGGGGAGAAGCTAAGGGTGCTGATAAACCCCTGCATCACATAGGACAGTCCTTCATAACCAACAATCTCCGCTACAACATGTCATGATACCAAGACCAGGAATTGGTTTTATAGCCTGTGGTGAAAAGCATATGAACATTGTTTGTAATCTGATAGACTAAGAACATGCACTAAGATCAGGTTCACCTATCCGCTAGAAAACTGGTCACAATTTGTGTAAAGCCTATGTTTTGAACATAGAAATGATAGACTGAAAATATTACCAAGTAAGATGCCCTGTTCTGTAATGAAGGTAAGTGGGTGAGTCAGACAAGGCTTGACAGAGGGTGCTGCTTGAGCAGGAGGGTGGATGCATTTAACAGCAAAGGTTGAAAGTTATATGGAAGGGTAGGTGATGGACCCTGATAGAATATCTCTCTGGTTATGATTGTGATGAATAACACAAAAACAGATGGCAGATGGCGTAAGAACATAGAATTGTATTTATAAACAGATCACCAATTCTTTTTTCTCTCTTCCCCTCCCCCTCCCTCCCTCTTCTCTCCTCCTCTCATCTGTAACTTCCAGAGTGTAGTAATAGAATAGACCTCGGAGGGTTGGTGTAACCAAAAGTGAACCAAAGAATAAATAATTGAATATTTTAAGACATTTGAAATATCATAGAAGTTAAACATTCTGGGGTGAGAGCAAGCGTTTACCATGATAAATGTTTGTATACCCAAGTTAGGTTTCTCAGATTGCTCATTGTGATAGCTTTTGAGTAACACTGCCTGAGTTGCCTGGGTTGCCCCTGGTGTGCTTTAGATTAGCTTTTGTTTTTAGTTTTTGACTTTTCATTATTATGGGTGGGTATTTTTTTAAACCTGCTTTTGCATTTAAATAGCCCGTATGTCTAAGTCCTTGGGTGCAAACCTCTTGTGGCAGGCATTGTTTATAATACTGCTGCAAAGAAAGCAAGTATCAGGTGCTGCTTTTAAATTGAGCACTGAAAAGGCATTCATGAATAACGTGAAACTATGACAACTGTGAAATGTTTGCCTTGCGAGGTTTTTTCCATGGCTTGATTGAGCCTCCTCCAGCCATCAACTGTGAGCAGGCAACAGTGGAAAGTTCCTTACGATGGATTGTTGCCACTAACGTATTACAAAGGTCTTTTTCCCTCAGTCTGTGTAATACAGGACCCAGTCAGAACTGGCCTTAGTCCCAGAAGACCATCAGAGATAAAGCTATTATCCTTTCACTGAGCATTATTCTGGGGAAGTATTCATAAAATTGAGCCTTGTTGTACCTGGTGACCTCCTTCTTTGAGGGAGGGAAGGCTTGGAGGGGTGGAGACTGTATTCATTGAATTCAGATGAAGCAGTGTGTTTAACAGCAGGGACACAACACTAAGTACTTTAGTTAGCACCTTTCATTTTTTGCTCATTGATTCCATCTTGGTCTTGGGAAGTCATGCTGACAGTTTAGCTCAAGAAGGCCACAGTCATATTGGGTGCTCTGCGCTTGTTGGCATAGTTGCTTTTTTTTTTTCTTTAAAGAATTATTTATTTAATGTATATAAGTACACTGTAGGTGTCTTCAGACACACCAGAAGAGGGCGTCAGATCTCATTACATGGTTGTGAGCCACCATGTGGTTGCTGGGAATTGAACTCAGGACCGCTGGAAGAGCAATCAGTGCTCTTAACCACTGAGCCATCTCTCCAGCTCCCCCCCCCCCTTTTTTTCTTTTAAGTGAATATTTCTCAATAGGACTTGCTATTTTTAAGATTAATCTAAAATATTTGGTTGGTGTCAGGTTTCTTCCGAAGTTGCTATGGATATATCTTAAGACATGATAGACAATACTTTCCTGGGAGTTACATACCTAATATTCATTTTTTTATTTTTTTCTTCCACTTAAGTATTCAGGATCCAAAAACTAGTTTGATTGATCAGTTAAGATAAAAGTAAATAAACTTACTCCCAGTTCTGTCCCAAGCAAACCAAGAGATGTTTAATTTTTTATTTTCCTCTCCATTTCTCTGAGAGACGATCAAGTGCCTTTCCTGTAATTAAGCGAATGTTGAAGTTGGCCTCTCTGACCTCACAGTATATTTTGAGCCTGTTTCATAGTGGAATAATATAAGAGCTCGGTATCATTCACTGTACCAACAAAAGCTTTTCTATTTATATTAATAATGTAGTATTTTGCTAACAGCAATGTGGTAGGAATTTCAGTTAGTTGGTTGGTATGTGTGTATAACGTGGTGGGTACTCTGCAAAACCAAAACGACACCAGTCTGCTGCTTACACACTAGTGTCTCTTGTTGGAGTGCAGTGAACCTTCCTGTATAGAAGTCACTATATCAGAAAACTTGCAGCTCAATAAAATAGTACATACTAAATTCAGTGGACTGTGTCATTCTGACTTTTTAATGTTATTTAGATGAGTATTAGTCATATGATCAGAAAACCCTTTCTATAGCCAATCAGGAGTTGAGTTTGAGCTATTATAAGCTGTCTGGAAACTAGAGATCACTTACCAGCTTATGGATTTGTTCAGTGGTTTAATAGTTGAGAATGGCTCCTGCCTTTTAAATAAGGAAAATGTGATGTCCCACCTTTGTGCACTGCGATGTGGAGTACATTCAGTTTTCAGTAATGGAAAACACACGAATCAGAGAGAGTTCTACAGTGGAGTGCAGGGTTTGTAGTAATAGTCGGTGCCTGATTAATCCCAGGCCTTCTAGCAACTGCCTGTGTTCTTAGCTTGTTTATCTCCTAGTTTGTGAATGTCCTAATGCCCATTTTATAAGCTTACAGTAAGTGATGTCTGTATCTCTGTCATCTGGCAGAGACTCTGACATGACAGTCAATAAAGGTTTAGTAATTTAAATTTGTGCCTAAAATAAATTAAATTGTGGGTCATTTCAGAGAAAAGTGTTTTAAATGATTCATAGTAATGATTCAAGTCTGGTTTTTACAGAACCTGTAACGATTGCAAATGTACATTAGCATGACGAGGTTCACGAGAAACAGTTGAAGACTTTGTTGAGACTCGTGCACTAGCTAACCTTTTCCCCTTTTTTCAACAGGCTCAGCACTATGTAGCTACAACATAAAGCCCTCTGAATACACGCTGACTTCAAAGTCCTCTGGCTTTTGCCCCAAACTACCAGTACCAGCCAGGTAAATTCTATGTAAAGTTGTTAACTTGTATAGCCTTCATTTTCATAGGTTAACTTAACTGAGAAAATTGTCGTTTGATGATGCCTGTTGCTGGGGCATCCTTGATAACCATATTTTAGAAGTATGATTAAACTTAATAGCTCTTTGTTTTTGTTTCTTAAATCTTTTTAAAAATTTACTCACAAACAA
>JADRCD010192672.1:0-15617 GCA_019843815.1 Montemys delectorum
GGATGCACTACATATTACTCATTGACAAATATATGAGCTCAGTTTCCAGGTTTCCTGTGAAGAATTGCACTTAGAGACTCTTAATTATACAGTAAATCAGCACAAAGATATGAAATGGCGGGGTAAGGGCTTTCTTTCCAATTATGACTGCCATTTATTTTGTGAGTGATATTATTTATTGTAGAATAGAAGCCATTCACAGCACTTTGCACTTCGGAAAACTCAACAGCAGAATCCCAGAGACTCCCATCTGAGAACTTTGATTCTGTACTACTTACTCATTGTTCAAGCGTCTGAAAGGTCTACTAGCTAGAGAGAGAAAGTAAGAAATGTTGAAATTAGTGAACAGTACTCCACAAGGGAAAAGGGCATAGACTGTATAACTGAATTGAGAGAGTTAGAACCACAATCCAATGCATCATAACATTGAGATGAGAGCACTTTCTCTGAAAAAGAGAGGGAGGCACACTGTGTGCAAAGTGCAGAACCTGAAGCTTGTGGAGATGGATGGACCTTTGAGATCAGCAAACATTTTAGGATACAGCTCAGTTTTCAGCCTGCCACTTAAGTGCAGCTTATCTCATTTACCAATGTGGTATTTCATACAATCCTTCCTTGGGAATGATTAATTGTTTTAATTCAACATTCCTAGAATTTCATTTTTAATATCACCTAAATATAAGATATGTATTCTAACAAAAGCATAATGTATGATTTATAATAAAGGTTATATAATATATGTTGAGGGATCTGAGGATATTGGGTCTTTTTTCAGTTTTTAAATGTGGATACTAATATTAACATTTGTATGTGTGGGCTCTCTGTCTATTCTACAGCAGAGGAAATGATCAATGACCTGAGATTCTGCAGCCTTTTCCAGGCCTGTTAATGGTGATACATTCAGTTAAGGCTGGTAATCGTCTACAGCAAACTGTAGATTTATGCAAATTCATCTCTAGCAGAAAGGCCAGGGAGTGCTATATATCTAGGTTCTGAAATTCCTGCGCACCAGTATATTTTGTTTTTCTCATGCTCCAAACTCTGTTTAGAAAATTTACATTCCTCAAAATAAGGGAGTATTACACACACACACGTACACACACACATTTATACACACATATATGTAGCAGATTTCCTTAAGGGCAATATCTAATATGTAAAATTTAAATAATTTATGTATTTATGTGTGTGTCAATGTATGCACACAATATGCATGCCACTGCCCACTTGTGGAGGCTAGGAAAATATTCTTCTGACACTTCTCTCCTTCCTCCACATGGATCCTAAAGTTCGCGCTCACTTGGCTAGCAGGAGCCAAGTGTGTGATTCTAATGTGTTAGAATTTGGTCTTTCAACCATCTTATGTTCTGCCACTCTGGGTTTTTCAATATTTATGCTTTGTGAAAATCTGAGGCTGCTGTAAGTCTGACTTCCAATGTGACCACTCAACTACCTAAACTAATTATGAAAGCTACTTTTCTCTATTCTTGTTAGTAAGAACAATCCTATGCTTTTTCAAGACTTTCACCTATAGCTAATCCTATTCTCATGGATGCTTTTAATCTGTTAGGATGCTCTGATGAAATGTGCTGAACCAGTGGTTCTCAATCTGTGGGTCACGGCCCCTTGGACAAGATTCTATCTCCAAATACTATTGATAAATGAAATAGCAATAGAATAATTTATCATTATGGCCACCACAAAATGAGGAAATGTATTAAAGGGTCATTGTATCAGGAAAGATGAGAACCACTATGCTAAATTGTATAGATTATAGAAGGGAGAAGTTCTAATCTCACAGTTATGGCGTCTAGATGGGCCAGAGTCATGAACTCAGTGTGAACAGTTCCTGCAGAAGTTCTTCTTCCCGGATTCCTTAGAAATTACTAGTTACATCCCTACAGGCCTCACATCTTAATGTCCTCACGCTGGGGACAATCAGGTTTCAATGCATGAAGTTTGGGGAAACATAGACTTCAGACCATAGAGCTTGGCTATGCTACATTTCCTTTCTGGTCCGGAATCTCACCACATAGAAACATGCAATTCAGAGAACAGCCTACGCAAGACTTCTGGTTCAGGATTTTTTTTCTTCACCCTGATTGGATTAGAAAGTTTAATTTTACATTAGGAAATTACTAAACTAAATACAATTCGGCTTCAGTCCTGCCAGGTGATTCTTTTTCTACTCACAGTCACTTTTTGTGACTTAAGTTTGAACCAGTCACTGGAAATTACTTGTGAGTAATTATTTCAATTTTATTCACATGCTTCCCCATCTCTGTGTGAGTTATTGGAGAGTGATGCCTTGTAAATGAAAAGAATAATTTCGCAAAAATAAAAAAAAAAACTGGTTAAATTCAAGTAATATATATGAAAATAAGAAATGGACTTTTATATATGCTTGATTATATATATTTCTTTCAAATCACCAGTTTCAAATGATTTGTCATCCCTAATTAATTTAAGATATATCATCTAACCATCTATGTATATATCTATGTGTCTATTTTATGCCACCTTGACACAAGATACAGTCATCTGAATGGGGACCAAATGTCTTCATAAGATCAAGCAATAGTCAAGCCTGTAGGGCATTTCTGAATTAGTGATGACTAGGGGAGGACACAGTCCATTGTGTATGGTACCATACCTGGGCTTGGGGTCTTAGGTTCTAGAAGAATGTATTTTAGGTGATGAAAAATGACATGGAAGTATAAGCTAAATACACCCTTTTCTCCTCAAGTTGTTTTGGTTATGGCGTTTCATCACAGCAATACTAATCCTAATCTAGAAGGTATGTATGTATGTATGTATGTATGTATGTACATATGTGTACATATGCGTACATATGCATGCATGTATGTTTGCATGTATGTACACATGTATGAATGTGTATGTATGCACATACGTATGTACGTACATATGTGTGTATGTGTGTATGTAGATATGTATGTCTGCATGTATGTCTGTGTATGAACATATGTATGTATGTCTGCATGTATGTCTGCATGTATGTATTACTTATGTGTATATGTATATATGTATGTATGTATGTGTGCCTATATGTATGTATGTACATATGTATGCATGTATGTATGTATATATATGTGCATGTGTGTATGTATGTATATATGTATGTATTATGTATGTGTGTATATATGTATGTATTTATGTACATATGTGTGTATGTATGTATGTGTATATGTATTATTGTACATATGTGTATATGTATGTATGTGTGTGTGTATATATGTATGCATGTATGCATGTATGTGTGTATATGTGTATGCGTGTGTATGTATGTATGTGTGTATACGTATGTATATATGTGTGTATGTATGTATATGTGTTTGTGTGTGTGTGTGTGTATGTATGCATATATTTATATACATGTGTGTATGTATGTATGTGTTTATGTACCTAACTACCTATCATCTATCTATCATTTACCATGCACATATGAAGAAACACATAGGTCAGAAATTGCTCAAGGAAGCTTGCCTGTTCATAATTAAAAAAATATGTAAAAACTATCTCTAAAACAAACCTCTATAATTATTATAATTCTTGTGTACAATGCTATTGCCATTATGACTGAAGTCAATATTACAGATTTATAAGAGGGAAAAATTAGACCTATGTATAGAATAAAATGATAATTTGCTGAAATTTTAGTGTTGTCCTTATTGAGATGGGAATTGTAAATTAATACCTTAGCCAAATAGTAGGAAATAAACCACAAAATACAAAAGGTAAAAATAAAACATGTAGAGCAAAGCTTGGAAAAGAAAGAATGACTTAGTTATCAAAATGAAATGTCCAAGATGATACTGAATACTCCAAGTATGAAATTGAACATGGGCATCTTAAAATGATGATGGATGGTACCTGAAGCAATTAAAATGCAAAACTCAGCACACAAAGCATCCCTCAAAATCTCACCCATTGAGCTGATCTGTACTTGGTCAAAAGTTGGCTGAGTTAATAATCTGAGATTACATTCCCTCACTCTCATATATGATATCATTTTACCAGTCTCTCAGCTGATGTCTGTGTATTACTAATGTCCTCTACCAAAGCCAGAATAAACTCAACACTTTGATAGATTCTTCATAAAACTATGGCTTTCTACTTACTGTTTTTGAGCCACAGTTCATCGTTGGACTTTATCATTCAACCCTCACAGCACATGTCCTTGTATCTAAGGTACATGTCTCATCTATGGATTTCTGTAGTTATGAATTGTCTTGATTCTTAAAAATGGTATATATATATATATATATATATATATATATATATATATATATATACTCTTTATATTGCCGTTTTGATTTTTGTAAAAGTTGGGGTATAAGGTGAGAAATACAGAGAATCACAGCCATAGTGGTATGATGACATACAAGAGCCACAGCAATAAACAGAGCAGTTAATTAAATAGTACTTGTGACCTAGGGAGAAAAACAGCTATAAGCAGGATAGGAAGTAACGATTCACCTTAGAAGTCAGATGTCGGTTTTAAGTTTGATATGACATTTCAATTTTTAATTTGATCTTGTTATTTCAATTTGTCATGTAGCTGCAGACCCATTGATGGACTTCCTTCCCTTCTCTACTTTCACGTGAGACTGAATACTGCTTTCCCAAGCGTATCAACTAATTATGCTTTTGGAGCCTGAAAAAGTCCTCAGTAAATCAGATAAAGATCATGTATCCATATATATTCTGATATGTACATATATATGGATCTGATATATATTATATGTGAGTATGATAAGCTACTGATGATAATACCCCCCAACATGTGCACACACACAAACAAGCACACACACAAACAAGCACACACACACACACACACACACTGGATGCCAAATGTTACCTGACACTGAATTTTACTCATGTCAAACCATGTCAAAGGCTGGATCCTACCTGAACTTCACAAAGATGAATAGCAGGAACCTGATTTTAATGGTTGGTATATGTTTGGTTTATAATTTTCCTTTGTTGAAAAGTCATGGTTATTTTTGGTTGTAAGCCTAGTCTTTAATGACTGAGCCATCTCTCTAACCCTGATAGTTATTTTTAAAGAGAGTTTATATGAAATTCTGTTACAATAGCACTAATAGAAAAACAAAGGCATAAGCTTTGGTTAGTTATTAACCTCTGTCTTTAGGTTAACAGTTTATCACTGTATGAAAATCCAAATATTGAGTTTAACTTCACCAAATGGTGTGTTGTCTGTCAAATCAGTCACCTGAGGACACTTTCTCTAAGTCAAGCCATACCAGTCATCTGTCTCTAGTACACTTTCACCTGAAAATTGCTCCTTCTCTTTAGTTTAATCTGTCAGTACAGGCTTAATTGCCAACCTATTCCACTGAGCCATCTGGAGCAACAAAATTTCCAGTGAAAAGTACACAAAATAAAATACAACACATAGCATCTGATTGTTCAATAATTCTTTCTGCTTAGTTCATTCAATAAAATCTTCCAATGCCCCAAGATTACCAGAGTTCTCCTAAACACTGAATGACTGGATATGGTCCATTCTTGCATTTTTACACATGCACAGGATCAGGAATACTAATAGAAGGGAAAATAAATCACAATTCTTTTTTTCTGATTACTCCTTCAAGTGTGTATCCTTTTACATGCAATTATACTTCCTTTGTTGGCTGATTAATCATCGCTATCTGTCTTGAATTCTTCTGTGGTAGTTTGAATAGGTTTTACCCCATTAATTCATGTGTTTCAATGCTTGGCCGTAGGGAGTGACCATATTAAGAGGTATGGCCCTGTTGGAGGAAGAGTGGCCTTTTTGGAGGAAGTGTGTCACTGTGTAGATGGGCTTTAAGGTCTCCTATGCTCAGACT
Source organism: Montemys delectorum (assembly GCA_019843815.1). NCBI lineage: Eukaryota > Metazoa > Chordata > Mammalia > Rodentia > Muridae > Montemys > Montemys delectorum. Next base: position 5,874 of record JADRCD010192672.1, read on the forward strand.
TTGCCCAGTGTATATCTGAAGTTCTAATGGTACAATGGTACTAATGGTACTAGTCTAGCCTCATCCTGACTGCCTCCAGATGTTTATTCTCTTACTGGTGCCTTCAGATCAAAGTGTAGAACTCTTGGCTCATTCAGCACCAATTCTGCCTGCATTATGCCATGCTTTCCACCTTGATGATAATGGGCTAATCATCTAAAAGTGTAAGCCAGTCCTCATTAAATATTTTTTCTTTATACAAGTTGACTTGGTCATGTTGTCTTGTCACAGCAGTGAAACCCTAACTAAGACATCTCCTGAGTCTAAAAGTGAAAATCTTGCTCATGATTAACTATGTCCTTCTACCCTTTATGGAACGTGTCATTGACTATGGTTGGATGAAATTTCCTGAAGATGAGACTCTCCCATGTTTGTAATATATTTTTCTTTCCTAGCTTATGAGACAAAAATCACATTTGACATATCCCTTCTTTCTGAAAATGTATCAAACAGCTCAGGATCTCCTCTGTTTGTATATTTTTCATTAAAACATATATTATGTGTATGCATATTTTACATCCATGTATGTTCACCTACAATGTGTTTGTTTGATTCACAGGATAACAAGAAGAGAATGCTGGAGTCCCTGGAATTGGAGTTACAGATGGTTTTAAGCTGTGATGTGGGTGCTAGGAATCAGTCTTTGGTTCTTTGGAAGAACAGCCTGTGCTCATAACAACTGAGTCTTCATTCTACTCTATCCTCCATTTGTTTTGAACAACTGATATTTTGAAGTTCAAAGTGAACACAGGATGTCCTGTTCACTACTTGTTGCTTTGTTTTTTCATTCACTACCTGTTTTACTCCTACAAAGTCAACTGATGGCTTTGTATAATTCTGTTGAATTAAATTATTACCTACCTATGAACTATCCCTCATACTTATCTCACATCTGACTTCTTCCATTTATCTATATTGTATTTACAAGACCCACAAAATTTGATACTAATATACCTCCAAAATTAAAAACTTTCCTCTCATTTCCTATTTTTTATTTTATTAAAAACAAAACAACAAAAAATTAAAAATAGAAAACAAACAGACAAAAACAAAAAGATATTGGGAGTCAGTAGGATGTTGCAGCATGTAAGGGTTTTTCCCACCAAGCTTGATAGCATTAGTTCAATTCCAGAAACCCATATGGAAGAAGAAAAAAAAACAGACTCCTACAAGTTGTTCCCTAACCTCCATGTATGTTGAAATAAATTTAACAAACAAGAACAAGAAGCTAATTCCCAAAGTAAATTAGATCAAAGCTGAACCAATAAAATGTTACTAGTTCCTCTTCATTTTCCATAGGACCCAACTTCAATTCCTCAATACTAGACCTTGTCTAATTTTTAAATATTCAATTTCATCAGTACACTTCTTGTATGCTACACATTTTTTCATATAATTAGTCAACTAAACTGAGATATATTTGAAAACAGAAAGATGAAGATATCAATCAAAGCAAACACTACAACAAGGTTTACTGATATTCTTTATAAGCTTCCTTCATTCAGATAAAGTAAACCAAAATTATGTGTGTCCATGTTCCCATGTTCTCATGTGAATGTTTGCATCTTTTCTCATGTGTGTTTGTGTGTGTGTGTGTGTGCATGTGCACACTTGCACACACACAATTTGCTGGTTGAGATCTGTGATAAGAGAACCCAACTCCATAGATGCTACCATCTTCATATGCATCAGTTCCTGATATAAAATGGCATTGTATATGTGTATGATGTATTTACATTCTTCTATATAGTCTATAGATTTCTGATTACATTTAAGTTGCTAGTAATACCTAATCTAATTGTGCATGATCTCAAAAGTTGTCTACTTTTGTTCTTCCTTAAGCAAGAGTAGAAAGAAAAGGCATAAATTTAGCAGAAGTGTGATTTTTTTCCCTTGCATGTTTTGAACTATAATTAGTTAGAAATCTAGAAGCCACATATCCAAAAAGAAGGAGGGAAGAAAGGACGGAAGGGGTTAAGAACTTGTTTCAATTTTAAGAATCATAAGTGTCTGGTATATACAAGGTCCACAGAGCAGATGATCCAGTTGAAGACCCAGCAGAAAGCAATACTTACTTCACTCTCAAGTCTATGGCATCCTTTAAACAGAAAACATCTCTCTCTCTCTCTCTCTCTCTCTCTCTCTCTCTCTCTCTCCCTCTTGGCCTTTTTCATAAGACCTTCACCCTACTGAAGAAGGGTTATCTGTATTTTGAGTACCACCCAGTTTATGCAATCTACTGCTGTGCATGACTATTATCTACCAAAATATATACTTTTACAGTAACCTCTACACTGGTATTTAACTACATATCTGGCAAGATAGATTAACCATGATGACACATAGAATCGGCCTCTCCAGCCTTGTGTAGGCTGCTTTAACTTATTTTTTCTCTCTTGTATGGTAATAATTCCAAATTCATTTTTTTACTGCACACTGTTCTGTCATAACTCAAAAATTTATTATACTACCTGTAAGATATTGTATCCTAGGATGTCGATATGTAATATATGACTATAATCCTATTTCACAGACTGTGCATTGGTATAGTACAGGAACATTCAACCTTACTCAGCCACAGGACATATAATGATTGTCAGTTGTTATCAATAAACAAAGTCTATGTGTTCTTGCTATTATAAAACATTGTGCTATTAATGGGTCATCTTAAAATGGACATTTTAAATGTTTTTCAAAGACTACCCAGAATAATTTACCATCAGCACATCATAATACATGAATTGATGTATTTCTATAATGGGAACCTTTATCATCCACTGGATGCCATAAAGTAGCACAAGAAAAGAAAAGCACATCAGACATAAGAGAGGGTGTCTAATTCCCTAGTGTGCTTTGCTTTATTCCCTGGTAGTGAAAATTAGCTTTAATTTTTGAGCACTGATGTGTTGGGGAAAAGGTAGAAAATTATTCTAAGATTCAGTGTCCCTATCTGTGTGTAGAAATATTGATCAATGAGCAATGAAACTACAATGCCATGAACAAGAAAAAAGAATCAATATTTGTTGTCATATAGATAATAGGAACCTTTATGACAGTTTCAGGTAGAATAACTGACAGAAGAAAAAACAGTCAGAAATTAGAAATGCTCTTCTGAATTGCAAAAGGCATGTGTGTATTTTGAAGTCAACCCCTTGGTCTCCTTGTAATCTTCCCGGTAGAAGAGAAGATGCCTTACCATTTGGCTATACTGAAACAGTGGATAAAGGAATACTGATAATGGGAATTTATCCTGGGACTTCATGTAAGTGTGGAGAAAGGCTGAAATCTTGCTGCTAGATATGAAGGAATAGGCCACCATGTATGACAAGTAGATTTGAAATAAAGGTTGGTCAGTGATGGGCAGTATTACTTGTTAACCAGGGACTGCTGACTTCCGTGGATTTCCTTCTCTTCTGTTAACTCTCAACTTCATGTCAGCACCTGGACTCTGGGTGATCAGGGAACCTCTCATTATTTCTTCCTGTTCCCAATGTGGTCACCTTGAATAAAATAATTACTTCTGTCTCTAATTGAGGATGGATATTAGAGCATAGCTTGTTAGGGCTACTGGAGCTCAGGCCTGAGGAAATCAGGCAATAGCTGATGGCGTTGACTTTTCCTTTCCAGGAATGATGAACACTCTACCTCTTAGGAGTATCCTGCCATTTTCGTTCACACCTTTCATTCAACATAACCTAAACTCTCAGCTAAGAACCTTCAGGTAACTTTTAGTAATGTTCTATTAAAAGCAAATAATCAGGAAAGGAAAAAGAAAGCACAGCTTGTTGAGCCATGAATTTTTTAAATGAAAGAATAAGCTCTGCAAGTCTAAAAGCAAAATCTGTAGATTCTACTTGATCTCAGTTTTTGTTTCATTCAAAAAAAAAAAAAAGAAAGAAAGAAAGAAAAGGAGAGAATTCATCGTTTAACTTCTATGTTTTTCCATTGGGAAGAAAATAAAAAAGGTAATTAAAATGCATTTCATCACTTCAGTTTTAGTTAAAATTCGATCATCAAAAATCATATAGGAGAAAGCCATAAAATAATATTCACATATGATATTGTTAATTAATAAAGATCTTGGAAGTATTTGAGAGGAGTGGTCGGGATTGTTATGGGGTATCCTATGTAGGATGGATTAGCCTAAACTCATTTTGTATACCATAGGATGGACCTGAACTTGTGGTTCTCTTACACACACACACACACACACACACACACACACACATACACTCTCTATCATTCAGTAAAACAAAGCTTCAGCTTTTTATTTTCCTTTGTTTCAGGTTTTTTTTTTTTTTTATTCATGAAACCAATAACAAAAATAGCCTAACAGTTTCTTCACTGGAGAGAAAGAACAACAAATGATACACGTGTTATTGGTTATTTTTAGAACATTTACAGCAGCTTTGCAGATGGCAATCTGGATGAAAAATAGATGATAATACAGTTTGAAATACAATAGATGCATTTGAATTCCAAAGAGATCACATTCTGTTTCATTAAAAGCATTGAAAATTGATGGTGTAAGTGCAATAAAAACCCAATTAACTGATATCTGACTTGCCTAGAATTTTAATTAGTTATAATCCACTCATATTTGATTTGTAGGAGATAATGATACATGAGAAACTATCCATACCACCAGCAATGTAATGCTTCTTCCATGCCATTCTCCCATGTCAACACTTTCAGTTAGACCTCGACATTCAGTCTCTTAGTCCCAACAGCTTTATACAACTAAATACGAACTATCCTAATAAACACAAATCTCCTCTATCCCCACTGAAGACAAGATCATCTTCTGAGATGTGAAGCAGACTTCCTTTATCCAACTGAGGCTCTTTCTTCTAAGTAAATACCTCCATGATCAACATTAAACACTCTGCTTTCCAGTGACACTGCTGTGGCCTCGATCCTTCTGGCATTGCGTTGTTTTCCAATTATTTCTAATTTCAAGTATATGTGCATGTATGTCTGTGTTTGGTATAGGCATGTGTATGTAGAGACCAGAAGGCAGTGTAAATTCTTCTGGAGCTGTAGCTACAGGGGATTGTGAACTACCAGACGTCGGGTGCTGGGAACCAAATTCTGGTGCTCTGCAAGAGGAGATAGCACTCTTAACAACCCTGGCACTGAAGTTGTTTGTTCTGTTTGAAATTTCCTCTTCCCCTCTTAGCCTAGTCACTGTAAAGACACCATCCTCTGGAAGGAAGGAGTAAGTTGAGGAAATGAATTCATTTCACTGAGAAAGTATATGTTTAGGGATCTCTTTCACTGACATACTCCTTCAATCTAAGTCAACACTATCTACTCTCTGAACATTGATTTAGTGCAGTTATAATTCAACACACTTTTGTGATCAATTAATGCATTTCTTCTTTATAAAATTTTAAAGAACATCCAAATGTATTTTCTTGCAGCAGCATCACAAGTCGTTAGCATGATAATGGGTACACAGGGATGAATTGGATGAATAGATATGTGGATTTCTTATATAAAGGAATAAAGATGTTCAAAAATAGATTAGTACAATATGGTAGAGAAGAAAAGCAGGAATCACAAGGAAAAGTCTATAATTGTAAAATTATTGGAGAAATGGACTGATTTTTATGAGGACCATTGGTAGAAGAGGAGTTGAAGTAAATTGAGCTGTGGAGAAAGTTGGGTCTAATGACAGTGAGAGACTTGAATGAAAAGAAAGAAATGAATGGCCTCATTCTGAACTCTGCCATCAGCCTGCCCCACATTAGGCACACAGGGATTCCTGGAGGTTTCCAAGTGGTGTACCACTCTATACCTCTTTCTTGTAGAACTCTGCAAACCTCATGGAGATCATCCTGGAGTGACTAGGATAAGTCTGGCAACATTCTCTCTAGATCAGAAATACATCCCTTTGGTTATTGATGAATTACTGTTGGCAAAGTTAGCTTAAAGGGTGAAGAAATGGTGGAGAGAATGATTTCACAGATAGCTGAGATCTCAAACAGCAGAAATGATATTCAGTCATCTGACTGATCCCATGCTCTAATAAAAATAGCTTATGAGGCTCCCTTACAGACTGATGTATAGTAGAACATAACTACCTAGCAGCCTAGCTCATGATGGGTAGGTGGATCGAGATAAATATGCAGATATATAAACACATGCACACATGTGCATATTTACATATTTATTTAGAAATGGATATATACACTTGTGTTTGCATACATGCACTGAGAAAATACTTAAAACTTTATAACACTCAATCCTACTTCAGAAAGCTCTGTAACCACATATATAATAATGCAACATATAATATAATCATCAGAATAGATTGATTCATTCTCCATTCTTTAGCATTTTGTTTTGGTACAATATAGGTAAGAGGGCTAAGAAAAGGTCTTTCACATAATTTTCAATTTCCTAATCTTTTGACTTTGTAAACTATGTGTTCTCAATATGAATAATAATAACTGTGAAATTAGATATTTAAGAAAACCCTAAATTTACTTTAAGCCTAATGTATACATTTTGAGTCTAGTAATCAAACAGTACATTAAGAAATTTCAGAGCTATAAAACACATTTTTAACCATTCATTAATTTATTAACTCTCTTATGGTATATTTATGAATTTTCAACCTTAGGTCTAATATAAATTATGATAGAAATTCTATCTTTGGTGTTTGTGTACATATTAATAAAAATGTTGTAGATTGCTTGCTGGAACATAATACTTTTTAACAGTAAGTTTTAGAACTCAAAGCAATGATAATTTGTCCAGCATAGATAATCACAATAAATTGGCTGAGCCTCTGATTTACCAGCTCTTGAAGAGTGGACATGATTTAAAAATGGAATATATATATATATATATATATATATATATATATATATATATATATATAAAGTGGCAGTAGCATCTTTCTTTCAATACCATTGGTCAGGGCCAGGAAACAAAAGGGAAAACATTAGGGATGGAGGAGATGGCTCAAGACACACAGTAAAAAACTACATGTCCCCATATTTTATATGCTAAAAGAACAAGGAAGTACTCTTTGGATGCCTGTGGTGCCAATTGTGTAATGTAGTAGGAATCTACATATTGTAGTATAAGTACTAGTATTTACATAATCTATATTTTCACATACTGAGCTACAATCACCAGGGAGTCAGCTAGTTAGAATATTTCTCCATAAAGTAGCAGTTTCATTCACATCAATTACCATGACAAGTCCCAGCTTTGCATCATGGACTATTGTTTGAACATTTCATCAATGCTTGCTTCCCCCCTCCTTTATTTCTTTTTACAAAAGGAAATTGAAAAAAGATTGAGGCGGGCTGATACTAATGATAGTACAATCACAAGCTGTCTTGGGATAATTAAGAACAATGAAAGGAGTGATTTGATAGCCACAATTAAATAAAGATGTGAAAACTTATTATATGTTCAATTAAAGAAATTGAAATGCCAGAAAATGGTATAAAGAAGAATATCTCAAAGTAAGATGAAATGATGGAGAGATGAAAAAATCTTTTAAATTTATGAATATGGGTGTCAGAAACCAATTCAGCTATTCAAGCATAAAGAGGCACCCAGGCATAGGAAGTGATGGCCCACATGAGATTTATATGGCTTTATCTGCATAAGAAAAACATTTTTCCATTCATTTGACAATTTTCTCAAATAGAAATAATATTCTGTCAAATAATTCATGAAAAATTTTCTAAAGTACTATTTTTATCTTTACCTGAAGCCATAAATAGAGCATTTGTCTATAAACACTAAAGTCTATTATATTTTTCAATGAAATATCACTTTAGGAAAGGTGAAAGGGCAAGAAAATTGAGCCCACAATTCATAAAATCTTTATGTTTTAATAACTAGTCAGGAGCATTACTTCTAAGAAGAGACAGGCACGAAGATATGGCCATCTTTGCTTAAATGATGTTTACTGTTAGGTAGGAACTCCTTGCTCACTTTTAAGAATTTAAAATGTTGCCGGGTGTGGTGGCGCACACCTTTAATCCCAGCACTTGGGAGGCAGAGGCAGGCGGATTTCTGAGTTCGAGGCCAGCCTGGTCTACAGAGTGAGCTCCAGGACAGCCAGGGAAACCAAAAAAAAAAAAAAAAAAAAAAAAAAAAAAAAAAAAAAAAATTTAAAATGTTAAGCACCTGTCAAGTGGTTCCTGGGTAGGAATGCTACAATGCCTTCTCCTTCATCTGTAATGTTCATCACGAATATGTAAGCATAGGGTTTTCAGCCACCACAGGATCAGGGTAAGTGAAATGAAAGAGATGAAGAAAGGAAACATTCTGCACATTCTATTGGAGTTATTGAATTCAGCTCACAGATGATAAGTCCATAAAGACAAATCACATGATTTTTCAGTCTAAGAAAAGAATTGATTTTGGACATTTTATCAACCCATTTTTTTTTTTTTTTAGTCAGATGCACAGCTGCTCATGACAGACTGTTGAAGACTGTAGATTTGCAATGCATCGAGGATCTGTGAGATTACTTATAGGTACTAGACTAGACCGCAGCCATGACATTAAGCATTTTTCGTGTCACTTGTAAGAAGCAGAAACACTTGCTGGAGAGGAACAGTTAAAGCAGGTACCTCTTCATTAGGATTTCTTTTCCCTTGATGGCATCAATATGGAGAATAGAACATATATACAGCAAGAGAAATCTCTGGCCTTGGATTTGAAAATTTCTGATGCCTAAACCTCTAGTGGTCTCTAATACACACATACATACACACACACACACACACACACACACACACACACACACACTTAAACTTACTTTACGGAATTGTTAATAAAATCATGAGAATTATTACTTGGAACTATTTTTGAGTGGTCTGAAGTATCATGTAGGTACTTTTAACCTGTGAAAGTGAAACATTCTAGCACCACTTCATGTATAACATGTCACTCCTAACTTGCTTTCCCATTAACACCCATTCTCGCTATTTCAGTGTCTCTGTATCCTATCCCTAGTCCCATGTTCTCCTAGTTGCCTTGTCCTAGCCTTCAACTAGGATGGAGACTTCCCATTCTACCAGAGTTCAAACAGACTGGGAGAAGTCCAAGTAGGCTACCCACCTGCCAAACTTCCCACTCTCTTGATGCCTGCCCACTCTATCCCCAGTATCCTACCATCCTAGACACCATCCTAGACCCCAACTGGTGTAGAGACACCTTGATCTACCAGAGACCATCCCAACTACTTAAAGCCTAGCCCTTAACTGAGACAAAGACTCAGAGAACATGCAGACTGGGAAAATTCCAAGTAGGCTGCTTGCCCATGAAACTCTCACACTCTCTCATTATTATCTGGTATCCTCATACCCAGTCTCTCACCTTCATAATCATTATACCCCAATCCCTAACTGCTGCAGGAGCTCCTTGGTTTACCAGACCATACAGTGGATGAGAACTCCCGCCACACAGAAGAGCAGACCAGAGAGGAAACAGAAACCAAGGAACAAAATACCCATCTAACAAAATCAAGCTCAGAATTCAGTACCTAGACGCATAATTACCCCATACCCAGATGCCTAGAGGTCACTGAAAGAACAGAATTAACAACATTCTAGGCAATATGTGACCCCTAGAGTACAGCTGTCCTATGCAGCATCGACCCCTGATTATTCCAACACAAAAGAAACACACACACATACACACACACACACACACACACACACACACACA
>JADRCD010192673.1:0-25122 GCA_019843815.1 Montemys delectorum
TCAGTCCCTTCATTTAGTTTTTGTCTCACTAATCTGTTAGGCTGGCCTATGATGCTATTTCAAACTGGTCTCAAATTTGTTAACATATCTTAGTCTCCTGAGGGATAGAATTGTGAGCTGTATCACTATGCCTGGTTTACAGCCTTATATTTTAAAGTTATTAAAACTGGATAATCTGACAAATAGAATATGGAGATATCTGGAAAGCAGTCGATGGACTTAAGGGTGACCAGATAAGTAAGCATTTTGAATAATAACCATGTGAGTCATTACTGTAAGCCATCAATGATGAATGTGGTAGAATAAGCCATGGCTGAAGCATGGGTCCTCAAGTAGCTGAGGATCCTTATCATGCCATACAACTCATTATAAACTTTTATTTAAAATGAGTATGTCAACAGGAGTCTATGTAGCTGTTGCCTTCACTTTCCTGCCTTATTTGCAAAAAGGCTCACATTCCATACTCCCATGGAGCAGACACTCAAAGAGGCTAAAAGGACAAGACTATACACAAATTTATTGTACCATTTCTACAGATCCTCACTTCTATTGCTACTGTAGAAGACGTTATTCTTGTTCATGCTATCATGACTTGCTGGCAGGAATTAAAATTCCTCTGTAACTGTTGAGGCTTGAAACTCAGGCTCATTGACTTACTCTAGCTGGGGATCAGGTAGAACCCCAAGTGAAGAGCAGATGTATATGACATTGGTACAAATGCCTCTTTCATGGTTTTGGATAGAGAAAATGGCTGTGTCTCTCTTGTCTATGACTTTTGAAAACTTCATGTACTCCTGTCAGATTATTCTATAAAATATGTGACAGTCCCCTTGCAGTTTAGTCTCACAGAACTCATCAGAATTAGCCCTGTATGTCTCAGAGAAAGGTAATACCTTGGAAAATTATTCTGAACAAAAGGAAGCAAAATGCCTGGACTTACACAATTTATTCTAGCACTTTCTATGTGGGGATAAGTTAAAACTTTAATTAATCTTAATTAATTAGAAAGATATAACTTAATATGAAACCTATTGTGAGAGAGTAAAGAAAGGCAACCATTTTAGAAAAAAAGTCTCTGGCATTCAGTTCTTATGATTCCCTTCAGCATTCTAAACATGCTCAGTTGGTACTATGTGTGGGCAACATATATATATGTATATATATATATATATATACACACACACACACACACACACACACACACACACACACATATATATGGCATTTACCAAGAATTTTTATTTGGTTTTGTTTTTCCATGTAAATGTATTTGTTCACTGAATCAATTCTCACTGCAGAATTAGCATTTGAAACAGGACTGGACAAGAGACTGAAATCGGAGGCCAATGTCAGATGGTGTCATTCAGGAGAAATAACTGGTTTTCAAGGTAATTGTAGGTCATTTCCACAGCTGTTTTTAATAGTGATAGAATACCTAAGATCACCAAGACAGGAAATGATATGCGATCTTCCCAAATGATGCCATCTCAGGGAAACTAGGTATCTCACAGATATTTTTTTTCCATGAACACTCTTTCCCCTAGGTTTTAGGACACCTATTCTCCATTACCCTAGGTCTCTAACTAAACCCTGACCATATGTAACAGCAAGCTTTGCAGCTTGGACAAGAGGTAGTGTGGCTGTGAGCCATAGCTAGCATTTAGACTGTGAAAAAAAGGCAGGGAAAAAAAACCAGAAAAAAACAAACAGAAACAAAGCTCCTGTACTGAAGTCTCTTTGGTTTTGTTGTATTTTCTCACGTATGGTGCATTGACAGTTTGTAAACTGAAACTCCCTTCCCCTCTTGGGAAGCCAGACCAATTTTTCAGCCTTGGTCCATATATGCTTGGGAAGATACATTCCCACATCTGTATTCATACCTGGCCTACTGAGGATTGATTCCATTCAACCTGCCATAAAATGACTGTTTCATGATTGAATTGGTGCTACCTGCAGGGACTGTTGGGAGAAAGTGTCACATTTTCTGGGCTCTTAAACCTGGCAGACTGTATCTAACAACTTGCTAGAAGCTATCTAGTCACTTCCTGAGGCCCAAGGATAAAGCCAGCATAGAAGTCAGAGCCAAAATCCCCCTTATGTTCACGGAGCTTACAGCACTACGGCCTGGAGTAAACTGTGCTCCCAGACTGCTCATCCTGGGAGTGACCGAATCTTCCCTATCACTGCCTCCATCACCTGTGCTCGTCTATTAAAAGTTTACCAGCTGTCTGTATGTCAGTAAGGATAAACACTACTTTCTTTAAAGAGGAATGATTAAATGCAATGGTAAGTATAAAGTCATAAATTGGTTCCAGAGCACTGAGTTTTGAGTGAAAGCATATTAAATTTTTCTTATTGAAATTAACTCTGGAACCCAATCATCATTTATGAGGCTAAAATATTCATTCAGCTATGATGACACTTCATCTTGTAAGTTTAGTGCGATATACTCTTTGAAGGTTACTTAGAATGGGGCTTTTAGTATTCAGTTATTGCTGCTTTCTCTAGCATCCATGCATATGGGTTGACATCATCTACTGGATCTTCTAAAACCTTTTGTTTCTCAGCATCTCCATTTACCCAAACAAAATCTCACTGCCACCACATGCAAACCTACCACTATAGAACTATAGTTGTATTTTATTCTTTAAGTCCTTGATACTATGAAACATTTATCCCATTAAGGAATCTAAATAGGGTTGTGCGATTGTTGACCCCTGTTATCAAGTTGATTAGATTCGGAATCCACTAAGAGATTGGTGACACACATCTCTGGGCATGGGTGTTTCCAGGGTGGATAAACTGAGGGTAAAAGCTGAAGGCTAAGTGACCATACCACCGTCCCATGGTCTGAAGCTCTGCACAGAATTTAGAGTGCCATCTCCTTCCCTAGGTCTTGGTCAGCCATGGAGTGAATATTTTCTTCTACATGTTTCCATGTCCCCAATGTTCTACTCAAAGACAGGCTGAAGCAGCCATGAATTTTGAAACCGATCAAAACCAGAGATTTCTGTTGTTTCTGCCAGGTATTTGGCCACTGTGATTAGAAAGGTAACTAACGTAAGCTGAGCAAACCGTTGCTTATCACTTTCAGTTTAGGCCAGGAAGTAAAACAAGATGAATAAGTTCACACTAAAAGCCTGGAACTTCCTAGAATACAGGAAGGCAGAACTTACATTTTTAGCCTTTGGGGAATAGACTCAGTTAAGGAGTACGATATAACAGTTGATGGCTTGATAAATTATCCTGCCACAATGTAAATTACCAGGCACGGTGCACAAGTAAAACAGGGGCATTGCCAATATACTGCATAAAGCCCCAACTCTTCCTCACCGTGTGGCTCTCTAATGCATAGTAATCAGCTCCTCCTCAGGCCCTGGGATTCAGAGTACAGGAAAGAGATTTAAGACTCTCAAATGGCACTTATTTTTCCTAATAAAACTCAAACGTATTCTGTTGACCTCAGGAAATTATCAGCATAGATGGGCTAGTGTTTTGAGAGGCACTAGAAATTGTAGGTCAGAGGTTCAGGCAGCCCCTTGGTCACTTCCCAATCCTCAGGCTCTTCCTTAATTTCTCATTTAAAAATCCTGTCAGGTAGGCTGTTTCCAAGAGACTGAGCATGTTAAAGCAAACTTGATTCTTAGTATATCTATATCTATACCTATATCTATATCTAATCTATATCCTTTTATATCTATATCATCTACAACTATTATCTCTATCTATCTGTCTATCTATCTATCTATCTATCTATCTATCTATCTATCTATCTATCATCTATCTAATCTTCTTTATATTGTCCTTCTTCTGGCCTTTTGGAAGCTTGTACCTCCTCTACCTCCAGAGCCTCGGCCTACGTAAACCTGTTCACTGCTCAGATATTAGTTGTTAAAAGAGTGGGATATTTTAAATCTCACATGAATCACAGTTCCTCTTATATTCCATGGCAATGTTTTTTTTTTTTTTTTTCCCAAAGCATAGCTCTTATCATGCAAGCTATACCTCCTGCAGCGTCAAGGTCATGGGGACACTTGGGGTAGGTAGAGAAACCATTTCTCATTTAGATTTACACAGTTCAGTTTCAGCTTCTTTGTAAGAAATAGGACTGATGAGAGTTGTCCTCTTAAACTACGTCACTCCCTCATTTTAGACAGGACACTGACCAGACCCTTGTGTTTTCAGTTATTTCTAATTGTTTCTTTCAGTGAATATCTGCAACTTCCTGTAGAAGGAAGGACAGTTACTCCGTCATTTAAAACCATATTCTGTCCATTCCTGAGCATCTTTGGGCTTCAGAAATGTCATCTCAATACCCGAGTTCTCTTATATTGCACATCATACCTTTTGAATAAATAAGCCGTTTAAAGTATCAGGTGGTAAGGCTTAGCTAAAATCATGAATATCTCATGTTATTAAATATGTTAGCCCAGAAATTAATGTCTTTCAGGAAGCCTGAAGGCAATGCTCCTCAGTTCTGTTCTGGACATGACAACCTGCCTGTTGGGCCCTTCACTCTCTCTGTAAGACTTCAGAGTTGACAGTTGTTTCTGTGTCATTGTCTTAACATGTAAGGAAATACGAAGACAGGAGTCTAGTCTAGAAAAGCCATCCATGCTTCTTGTCTTAGAAGGTTCTCCATAGATTTGAAGCTAGCTTTGTTAGAAATTGAAACTTTGGTTGATGAGTTAATTACATTCAGGGCTCAGGACCTGATTTAGTTACTTTTCTATTGCTGTGAAGAAACAACCTGACCAAGGCTTTCATTATAAAAGGAAGCATTTAATGAAAGGTTGTTTAGAGTTTTAGGAAGTGAGTCCATGATCTCCATGGTGGGAAGCTGATGCAGTGCAGTTGTTGACAGCTTTATATTCTGATCTGCAAGCAGCAGGCAAGGCAAGAGAGACAAAGCAAATCATGGACATTTGAAATCTCAAAATTCACCCTAGGTGACAAACCTCTTTCAACTAGGCCACACCCCCTAATCCTTCTTGAGAAGTTCAAATCCCTAGTGATTAAGTATTTAAATACTCCATTCTCATGCCTCCCTCCTCTGCCTAGTAATTCCTGAGGACCATTCTTGGGTCCAGGGGGACATGCCTGTATCTTGTTTCTTTTTTTCCTGCTTTCCTTTGGAGTTTTCATACTACAGTTTCAATTGAAAAATGTCATTTTAAAAATTTGTTTCTATTTTTTCATTATGTGTTGCTGGGAGGGGGGCAGGCCTATATGTGCATGTAAATGCAGGTGCTCATCGAGAGGAGAGGTATTAGATACCCTAGAGGTAGATGGAACTTGGAATGGAATCTTTAGAAGAGCAGGAATCACTTTAAACTCCTGAGCTACCTCTCCAACTTCTCATTTCACAGTTTTAATCACAATATGTGACTGAGTAATTAATAATTTATTCAGTAATTTAGATGCCATAATTATGAACATGTATGTACTCATGTGTAGTTCTGCCCTTTAGTGATACTGAGTCAGGACCCTGGCATTATATATTTCCACTAGTGTTGGTGAGAGACAGAGAACATGTTAAGCTTTTTCTTTTCCTTGTTTGCACATATATTTATAGTTTATAGATTTATCATATTCTTAAAAGATCACTTCCTTTATTAATATGAAGTAACTTTTTGTTTTATCTCTTTCCTCATGTCTTCTTATTAGTGTTGCAGGCCAGCAGATCTGGGCCTCCCTCAACCCTCTGAAGAAACGGGGTCCTAGTCAGGTCGACGAGGTATAGGCAAAGAAATGATGGCAGAGACGACACATGAAGTACAGGATCTGAATGTATTTCTTAAAAATGGCATCAGACTTTTACAGTCATTGCAAAAGAGAAATGATAAATCTAGCAGCTCAACAGTTGAGGTAGATCTGAGGCTACCTGAAACACACTGGGTCTAAAGCAGCCACCTCTTCTGGATAGGCGCTGCATTCCCCCCAGGCCCAAGTGCTCTGGGCCCCCGGGGACTGTGGACTGCATGAATCTAAGTTCTAGTTCATCTAAGTTCCAGTGCTAGCCTGCGGGCCAGTGTGAGTCCCGAGCAAGTCCAAGTCCAAGAGAGAGAGTCTGAGTCCAAAAGAGGGTACAAAATGAAAAGCAGGCTTATATGGTATACAGGAAACAGGGCGAATGACAAGAGTCACTTAGGCATGTGGGGGTCAAAAGGATCAGACTGCAAGTGGAGGACCTGCCTCCAGGGAGTGCTTAACCTAGGGACTCAGGAGAGATCTGCCATTTTCTCTCCAGTGACTTCCTAAGGCGGGACCACCCAGGAGGCACAGGCCTCAGGAGTCGAAGGGGAGTTGCAGGGCAGCAGGGACAGGACAGGCTCTAGTCAGAGACAGCAAGAACATCTAACATCAGAGATCAAGAGATGGCAAAAGGCAAATGCAAGAATCCTACCAACAGAAACCAAGACTGCTTGACTTCATCAGAACCTAGTACTCCCACCACAATAAGTCCTGGATATCCCAAAACACCGGAAAAACAAGATTTGGATCTAAAATCATATCTCACAATGATGATAGAGGAACTTAAGAAGGACATGAATAACTCCCTTAAAGAAATACAGGAGAACACAGGTAAACAGGTACAAGCCCTTAAAGAGGAAACAAAATATCCCACAAAGAATTACAGGAGATCACAAGTAAACAAGTAGAAGCACTTAAAGAGCAAATTCAAAAATCCCTTAAGGAATTGCAGGAGAACACAAACAAACAGGTGAAGGAACTGAGTAAAACCATCAAGGACCTAAAAATGGAAGTAGAAACAATAAGAAAATCACAAAGAGAGACAATTCTGGAGTTAAAAATCTTAGGAAAGAAGTCAGGAAACATAGATGCAAGCATTACCAACCGAATACAAGAGATAGATGAGAGAATCTCAGGGGCAGAAGATAACATAGACAACATTGACAGAATAGTAAAAGGAAATGAAAAATGAAAAAAGACCTTAACCCAAAACATCCAGGAAATCTAGGACACAATGAGAAGACCAAACCTAAGGATAATAGGTATAGAAGAGAGTGAAGACCTCCAACTTAAAGGGCCAGTAAATATCTTCAACAAAATTATAGAAAAAAACTTCCCCAACCTAAAGATAGAGATGTCCATGAACATACAAGAAGCCTATAGAATTCCTAAACAACTGGACCAGAAAAGAAATTCCTCCCGCCACATAATAGTCAAAACACCAAATGCACAAAACAAAGAAAGAATACTAAAAGCAGTAAGGGAAAAAGGTCAAGTAACATATAAAGGCAGGCCTATCAGAATTACACCAGACTTCTCACCAGAGACTATGAAAGCTAGAAGATCTTGGGCAGATGTCATACAGACCCTACAAGAACACAAATGCTAGCCCAGGCTACTATATCCAGCAAAACTCTCAATTACCATAGATGGAGAAAACAAGATACTCCATGACAAAACAAAATTTACACCATATCTTTGCACAAATCCAGCCCTACAAAGGATAATAGATGGAAAACATCAACATAAGGAGCAAAACTACACCCCAGAAGAAGCAAGAAGGTAATCTTTCAACAAATCCACACAAGCCTAATTCCACCTCTTACAACAACAACAAAAAAAACAGGAATGTGACAATTACTTTTTCTTAATATATTAATATGAAAATTAATATTACCAACATATCCTAATTGATTGAAATCCAATAGTCTGAGGAATTAGAAATTTGTTGATTGTCATCATCATCATCTCTAATTTGGTAATTGGACAAAGGTCCAACATTGAACAATCTATATACTTTCAGCTTGTCTGTTTGTGACAGTGTCTTGCTGTGTACAACATGAGGGTCTTGAAATCTTGCTTCTCCTATCTCAGCCTGTCTATTAGTAGTATTGTTTATTTCATGTCTTTACCTTATACTATGGTTTTCAGAACAGCTTATATATTTCAAAAGTATTTATATACCCAAAAGAAACATAGACAATTAAATTTGGAAAAGACTTGTAAGAGAACAACAAAGAGTGAGACTGAATGCTTAGCCTGACAATTGTAACTCTTGTATCAAGTTTGAAGAAGAGGACTTTATAAGTTACTCTTTCTTTGAGATGAATGCTTTTCCAAATTATCACAGCTAATGAACCAAATTCTTACCCTCGCCCAATGTCTGTACCACCCTCCAAGCAGAACCATTGTTCATTGAATCAGTTGGTGAATAACTTTATGGATAGATGATCTTAATACCTACATCATTTCTTAAGTGAATGTAACCTGTTCTCTGTGGGCTGAGAATAAAATCACTCACTCAAGTCAAATAGCTTTGACCACAGCAGGAAGTATGTATCCAAAAATCAAGCCTACAATTCATTTCTTGGTGCAGCAGAACTATCAACTCTCAGCTTAGCTATGATGGAGGTAAAATCCTTTGTTGATGTGAAGGTCATTGAAGTATAGCCTTATTACAATGAAATCCAATGTCTAAAAATTGTTCTTATTTTGAGCTTGTGCCACAGTAAGAGCCAAGATTTTAATCTCTACTAAATACAAAACAAACAAAAAGACTTTATATATTTATGTTTACTTAGGAAAATACCAGTAGTGATGTATTATTTTGAAGTATACAATTAATATGTTTGGAATTATTTAAAATTTATATTGAGAAAAATGTATTTTTACTTTTGCTCTAGATGAGCATCTACATAAATTGATTGTTGTTTTATATCAAACAACTTTTATAATACTTATTTGTATTGTTATAATATTTTATAAATTTTAAGGAATATGACAAAAAAGATATTGTAGGTATTGAAGGGGGTCTCTGGGAGGAGTGGGGGTACAAAAGGGAAACAAGAATGTGATTTAATTCTATTTACTTAAAATGTTTTTAAATGTTAACAAATTTAGATAAATTGAAATTATGCCACTTTTCTCATCATAATCCAATAAAAGTTAAAAAAAAAAAAGATTCCAACCCCGACTATGTCATTTCATATTTCCTAGTTTTTCATGAAAGAGCGGCTATTATTCTGGTGTATTTGCTTTTCAGAATTGAATAAGTATTTTCGCCTTACCATTTTTCAGATTTTTTTTTTTTTTTGGTTTGAAAATTTGATGTCTTAGCTATAAGAATTTATTTTCTGGCAATGTCTGAAAAAAGAATTCTTAATGCCTCATTTGCTTCAGTTATCTATTCCACTTATTTTTCTGTTGATTTTCTGCTACATTTTCATTGAATATGTGGGGTTTTCTCTTCCCTTCCTTCTCCTCCTCTTCTTCCTCCTCCTTCAGCTTCTGTTTTTCCTTTTCTTTTTCCCTTTCTTTTCTTTTCCTTTCTTTCTTTTTTTTTTGCTTCTCTCATTCCTGCTTCTACCCTGTGGGTTCTTGAGCTAAGTCTACTGATTATTTCCCAGAGCTCTTGGCTGCTGTGTTAATGCATGCATTCTTTGTCTCTTTTTCATATAGATGCTTTGATATGAAAAAAAATAGTGTAATGTGGCCAATTTCAAATAGCCTTTCTAATTTTTTTAATTCATGCAATATTTCTCTTTTTGTGGAAAATGATAATTTCCTTGCTTAAATTTCAAGTTTGAGGGTGAGATTTGGGCAAAAATACTAAAGGAATGTTGGAAATGGTAGAAATACTATTTTACTAATGTATTCAATTCAATTCTCAAATAAAAATATCAAAAAGGTATTATACAATAAAATAAAGAGTAGGGGCAAAGAAGGTTAAAAATGAAAAAAGAAAAAGAGAAGTAAATATTACTAAGTTATGAAATAGATGTACAAATAAAATCAGATGAACATATTAAGAAGAAAATAATTTTAAAATATTAATTAAAAAGAAACATGATGTAAAGTTACAACTAAAAGAATAACAAGAAATAAATACAAGGACAAAACAAGAAATTCAAAAGCAAGATCAAATGTTGGAGCAATTTTTTTCTGGGATTCTGAATTTTGGAAGCTACCAGTCATAATCACAGTGGAAAGTCAATTGGCTTATAGCATTGTCTATTTTATAGGTAGAGCTGGTATTGCTCATCTATTAGACATGTTTTATTCTCATCAAAGCTGTCTTCATTTTAAAAGCTCCTTTCTATAAGCATTTGTTGACCACACTTGGCTTTGCAAGCTGTGAGTTATTTTCTGATTGCCTTCTTTCTTTTCACCTTTTCCTCAGAATATTTCAAGTATCCTATCACTCCCCTCATGAATTTCCCGAAGTTATTATATCTTTGGAAGATACTGTATTCATTCTTTATTTAATTTTTAAGATTATAATATAATTACAACATTTTGTTTTTGCTTTCTTCCCTTCAAGCCTCCCACATTTCCCCCTTACTCTCATTCAAACTCATGGTTTCTTTCTTCATAGTAATTATTGAACACATATGTGCATGTGTATATAAAAACATTCCAAAATGTCATGTTTGAATCCATGTAATCTTACTTGTATGTATTTGTTTTCAGAGCTGACCATTGAATCGGACAGCCAATTTGCTTGGTCTTCTCTGGGGAAGAACTCTCTGTCTCCCACATTTCCCCAGCTGCCAATACTCTTCTGTGTAGGGTTGAAGTATGGGGTTCTGAATCACAAAGGGGCCTATAATAGCTTGCCATTTGAAAATGGAAGATGTAGTTCACTTGTTTGGGAAAAGTAGTTTTGCTAGGCATAGAATTATAGCTGGAGAGTTGTTTTTCTTTTAGCTTTTAAAGTTTTGCATCATTGCATCTGACTTTGGATTAAGTCTTTTATCTTCTCCTCTCCCTGTATCTATTTTTATTTTATCTGGCTTCTTTTCATATATTCTCTTGATCTTTGTTTTAAAGCAATTTTATTCCATTGAGAAATTTTCTTCAGAGATTCTTTGTGCTTCTTCCAAATTTGGATTAAATTTTATCAGACTTGTGAAAGAAATGTTATTTTTATCCATTAATTTAACTATTCTCTCAATAGTTCATAAATGTGAGTTATGTGAACTACTTACTCAAGTTATCTCAAAGGTCAGTTAATGACTGTTTTCATTTAATATAGTCAATTCAAACACTATCAATTTTTTTAATATGGAAATAAAAGGGAAAATAAATAATCCATCTAAATATGTTTAGAATATATTAAATATTTGGGCCTACTTCTTTAAAATGTTTTGCTTTTATTAAAAATAAATTTTTATAGAATATATTATAAATAGTCTCTTCCCTCTACTTCTCTCAGTTCTTTTCCACTTTCCCTTCCATTCAGATTCACCCTCTTGCTGTCTCTTCATAGAAAATAAACAGTCATCTAAAGGATAGTAATAAGATAAAATACAATATGATAAAATAAAAACAAACAAATTGGAATAGAAAGAAACAATTAGAAGATAAAGCACTTAAGAGAAGGCTCAAGAAACAGATATAAATGCAGAGACAGACTTGTTTGCACATTTAGGAGTTACATTAAAAATAGAAGCCATAATATATACACAAACACTGTAGGGTAAAGAGTAAAACAGTGAAAATAAAAACAAAATAACATTGAATAAAATAAAATAAAAGCCTAGATATGAAATTATGAGGCAAGGAACTTTCATTGATACAACTGAGGTCATTTTCTCTTGGCCATTTAATCCCGGACAGAATAATTTTTCCCCATTGAGATTTTCATTTGCAAATTGTTATCAACTGGGGATTGCTTTGGGGTTAGGTATGGAGCCATATATCTATTTCTGCTTTCAGCTGTAGGACCATATCTGGTGCAGACACGTGATGGCCCTGTTCATGCGCTTTGGTCTCCGTGAGTTCTTACGTGCTTTTGCCCTGCTGTGTTGACTTTGTTTCCTTGGTCTCCACTCTTCCCTCTGATCCTTACCTGCATTATACCTCTCCCTCTGGGTTCCCTGAGGCCTGAGGGGAGGGATTTGATAAAGACATTATATTTAGGGAAAAGTGTTACAAGATCACTCACTCTCTGTACATTGTCTGGGTCTTGGTTTTTGAATTTGTTGCCATGTGGTACATGAGGGAGCTTTTCTTATGATGGCTGAACAAGAAATATATCTATGACTATAGCAGAATGTCATTAGGAGTCATTTTATTGCTATGTTCTTTTAGCCAAACTCTGTTATTTGATATTCCCCTATGTCTATGGCCTATCTAGTGTCAAGTTTTTCATCACCCAAGCATTACTGGGTGATAGTGGCTACCATCTCATGGAGGAGGACTTAAATAAAATTAGCTCTTGGTTGATTATCCTCACAATCTGCTCCACCATTACATTATCATACTTAGCTGAGAGTATAGCATTGTACACCAAAAGGGTTTGTAGTTGGGTTGATGTTACATTCATTTTTTGGTGGCATTCAGAGTACCTGCGTGTACCAAGGACACTAGCCAACAGGCAGGGGTGAACACTGTATATAGGTTCTGCTCAACGTATCTGTGTATGTTTCATGAGTTGTATAGATGTTGTATTTAGCAATAGAGCCTTGGTGACAGTTGGTGACAGCCTTTGTGACAACCTGGGTTGTTTGGAGGTTTCCATGATATTTACAGCTCCAAGTAGCAGCATGAGCCTTGGCGAGTGGGCCTTAAGAACTAGGTGAAGTAATGTATTATGCATCTATATTCTAAGTATCAGGCAATTTATACTTTGGGGGTTAAGAACTATCACCTGATTAGAAACATTCAATCACAAGAACAGGCCACCCATGGCAAAAATATTTTTTTCTATAGAGGCATATGAATAACAAAAGCTTCAGTAAATTCATTCCTATCCACTATACCTGAGAGGAGCAGGAAAACACATTCCAAGAACAAATGTATGTTTTGAAGAAACCCAGAGGTCACAAAATTTTTGTCATATTTTCCTGGAGTTTTCTCACAAGCACTCAGAATTCTCCTAGGACTCCATTCTTAGACAGTGTTTCAGTACCATGGAACTCTACTTGCCAACAACCCATTCCTAATACTGAAACTCCATTTGGAGATGAGAGATGTCTCTCCTTTTATTTGGTGATTTCATTAAGATCCCCTTCATATATGTTAAAAACTTAAAAGTTTTTACATACTAGGTTTCCATATAGCCCTAAAATGGCCCTTAATTTTATCTGTATTGTGTCTCTTGTGCTGTACTTCCTTCTCCCCTACTTATTTGCTCCTGCATTCAAGTATAATCAGACCTCATCTATCCATAGTTGTCTATTTAATTTTTCCTTGTGAGAGACATCTGTCTCCTAGCCCGGTCCCTCTAATCCCTTATTCTATATATCTGACTTGTCCAGCTTTACTGGTTATAGCTTGCTTATCTTTGGTTTAACTGCTAACATCCACATATAAGTGAATTTATTCCATATTTGTCTGTGTCTGGGTTATCTCACTTAAGATTTTTTTCTAGTTCCATCCATTTACATGAAAATTCCATTCTTTTTGTATACCAGTGGTATAGTATTCCAATGTGTAGATGTACCACATTTTTTTCTACCCATTTACCCATTGATGGACATATAGGTTGTTTCCAATTTCTGGATATTAGGAGTAGACTAGTAATGAACATGGTTGAGCCAGTGTCTCTTTAGTAAGACAAATAGGGAATATGTCCCAGGAATATTACAGCTGTAAACTCCTCAGGACATAGGAACTTGAGCTACCTCAATTATTTTCTTGATGTAGGTTTTAGTTCTTTATATATTTCATATAATAGCCAACCATTAGGTGTGTAGTTGGTAAAAAAAATTTTCCTTTCTGAAGCCTAACACTTTTTCTGAATGATGGTGCCCTTTCCCATACAGAAGCTTTTAGTCTGATGAGGTCCCATTTAGTAATTGTTGATCTTAGTGTGCACTGTCAATGTTCTGTTCAGAAAGTCTTTTCTTGTGCCAGTGAACTCCAGGCTATTCCCCTACTTTCTCTTCTATCAATGTTAGTTTGTCTAGTTTTGTATTGAGATTTTGATCCATTTGGACTTGAGTTTTTTGTATGGATCCATTTGTATTTTTCTATATGCAGCTTTCCAGTTTGAACAGCACAATTTGTTGTAAATGCTGTCATTAGACCAGGGTGCATTTCTGCCTTCTTTATCAAAAATTAGATGGCCTAGTTGTGTGGACATATTGTGTTATTCATTTAACTCCATTTTTCAACTTGTCTTGTTTTGTGCCAATATCATGTGGATTTTTCTCAGCATAGCTCTATACTAAAATTTGAGAATGAGATGATGGTACCTCAATTAGTTCTTTTGTTATTCAGGATTGATTTAGCTATTCTGGTACTTTGGGTTTCTGTATGAACTTGAGCATTGTCCTTTCAGGAACTGTGAGGATTTTTGTTGGAATTTTGATGGGGATTGCATTGGACTTGTAGATTGATTTTGGTAGGATGTCTATTTTTATTATATCAATCCCATTGATCCTACTCATACATGAGCACGGGAGATCATTTCATTTTCTGATATCTTCTTCAATCTCTATTTTTAACATCTAAACTTTATTATACATGTTTTTTGCTTGGTTGGTTGGAGTTTCTGCAGGATGTTTTTGAGACAATTGTGTACATTATTGTTTCCATGATTTCTTTCTTTGTCTATTTGTTGTTTGCATGTGGGAAAGCTACTAATATTTATGGGATAATTTGTGTCCTGAAACTTTGCTGAAAGTATGACCTGTCAGAGTTTCTTGGTAAAATTTTTAGGAAAAGTTATGTAAGCTACCTAGTCATCTGCAAATAGTGGTACTTTGATTTCTTCCTTTCAAATTTGTAACCATTTGAACTCCTTCAGTTGTCTTACTGCAGTAGCTAGTTCATAATGTACATACAATTCATCCTATTTCATATAATCACATAGGCATTGAAACATCTTGCCTTGTTCCTACTTGAAGATTGCTTTTCTATCATCATGAATAAGCATGTATTGGGAGCATGTGTATGGGATGTGAGAAAGGAAAACAGATTGGAGGTCAGGGGAAGAACTGAAGGAACTGAAGGAGATAGCAACCTCATAGGAGGACCAAAAGTGTCAACAAACCTGGACCTCTGGGAGCACCCAGAGACTGTGCCACCAACCAAAAAGCATGCATGGACTGGTCTGAAGTTTTCAGCACATATGTAACAGAGAACTACTTTGTTTGGCTTCAGTAGTAGAGAATTTGCCTAATCCTGTATAAACTTGATGTCCATGGCAGGGGGAATATCAGGTAGCGGCACCATTTTAGAGGCAAATGGGAGTCCGGAGGGGTGAAAACCTCTGTGAGCAGGGAATGGGAGCAGTCAACATTTGGGATACAAATAAATAATTAGTTAATAGAAAACATAATTTTTGAAGAATAGAATTATGGTGTATGGATGAAACATTGTTTTATAATTCTAAGTGATAGGAATATGATAGCTAATATACAAGGAATGAAATAAAAGTTACTATGGTTTAACAATAGCTATTGTTCACTGTGTTAAGTACTTTTTAAAGATAAGAGCATGTTTTGTATATATTATAATGCTTTTGTTCACTTGGTGAAAATTAAATTATATGTCAGTGATGAAGCCAATCTTGGTTCTCTGATGAATTAAAATAATCTCCTCAGTCTTTTTTGTGTCTCGCTTTGTTTCTTACCCTTTATTCATCTTAATGGCATTGCCACTGCCCTAAATGAATGCAATAAATAACACAAATCTCACTAAATATTTATCATGGACATCCATAATATCCATTTTTAATTACCAGCAGTAGATGTGTAAATCTAGACAATTAAACTCATAAAAGTTTCCTCAGTTATTTCCCTTCTAATTTAGTGAGGGAGCAACCACAAGAACAAAGAATAATTTTACATAAAAATTAATGAGACACAAATAATCTTTCTTTGTGCTTCAAGGACAAAATTTTCCATGGAATAGTGAACACAGAACTTTGTGGGGAGATATGAGATCAGTATTTTCTCTTTAGAATCTTTTGAATGCAAAACTCATTTTATATTGATAGTTCAAATTGCATAGAACCAAAGGTTAAAATCAAAGAGTAGTCCATGTGAGGCAGTTGGAAACAAGACAGTGCCACCATAAGACCTGATGCCAGGAGGAGCTTGAGAGTTTAGTTTTGCTTTCTTCACTTTTGATCTAGCTTTGGTCCAAGCTTTCTTTGTTTTCCCTTATTCTTCATTGTTGGAATGGAAATACTTGTACTATGCTATTATTACATATGAGAAATATATAGTTTTTTCTTTATAAGGATTTATGATTAAGAAATTGCCTTGACTCTCAGAAAATGTTTTGAAATTTGAACTTTTGAACAGTTTCAGAATTATAAGTACTGTAGAGAGTGCACTTTGGTTTATGTGGTGGCTATGCGCTTTTGGGAGTCACATCTGAAATGTTATGTTTGGGATGGTAAATAGCTGCAAGAGACTGATCTGTTTTCTTGGACTCCAGCTGGCAGCACCATATTGGGTGGTTGTAGAACATTTAGGAAGTGGGTTATTTTTGTAAGAATATAGCTTGGAGTGAAAATTAAAGTTTATAACCTAGACCTGCCTCCTGGTCCACTTAGATGTAAGTAGCTGTTGCATATTTTAGCCTTTACTCTGCTGTGCCTTCCATGCCATTATGTGCCATGAGCCAAAGGAACTCTCTCTTCCCTTAAATGCTTCCTGTCCAGTATTTGATTAGAGCAGTGGGAAGAGTAAGCAATGAAATGACACTTGTGTCATTTTTATTGACTGAGACCAAATGTTCAATCTCTCTGAGACATGCACACACATACCTGTGCATGTTGATGCATGTGTGCATGTGTGCAAGTGTCTGTTTGTGTGTGTGTACAGGTATGTGTACATATATGTGTACATGATATGGTAGTAATGGGGGATGTGTGAAATAAATGGGAAATAAATCTGAGGAATGAAATGTACGTGCGGATTAATAGAAACTAAAGCCACAGTGTGAACTTCTAGTTCATAATAGGAACACAAAGAACTTTAGTAACATTCTTTAGAGAATTATGGAAGCAGAGCAAACACCATGTATTATCATGTAAAATGGTGACATCATAAATCTATTAGTGGGTTTCTAAACCTAAAATTTATAGTCCGTCACATATTGAAGTACATTCAAATTGCTGATATAAATAATCTGCAAACCAACATGATTGATATTTGGAAAAGAGTCACTCAAAAGGGAAAACATAAATATTTTCCTCCCAAAGCCCCAAATTTGAGAAAATTCAGCACTGCCAGACTCCTTGTTTTATAAGAAATGTTGAAAGATGGCCTTAAAGCTTAAGTAAAGAAATACTAAATTCATGAAAATATGTGAAATAAGACTCCTTATTAAAGGCAAATATGTAAGCAAATAGAAAACGTTGTTGAAAAAGAACACTGGAGTGTCAGTCACTCTACATAATATTGAAAGTCAAAAGACAAAGAAAATAACTATAATTCTCAAGGTATGCTAGTGAATACACAATAACAATGAGTTAGAGTACTCACAAATTCGGTGTTGAAATAACTTGCCTAGCATGTGAAGTCATGAGTTTGATACTGCCAAAAGAAAACCAAGTTAAAATCACAACTCTATTAACATAAAACATGGAGGAAGGACAGTGGAACCATGCCTTTTTTTTTTTTACCTTGTTTAGTATGTTATGTATAATATATTAGGTAATAATAGGTAGTTTTATTGCATGTTATAATGTGGTGTAGGCAACCATATTCTGCTGGCAAGAGCAGCAAGTGTGTTTATTCAATGTTATCCATATTTCCATGCCAAAGACATTATCTAAGATGCTTTATGTGATCTTTGAGGTAGCAATAAGACTGTTCTTACATGAAACCAATAAACTAAAGGACAAAATATGTCACTGTACAAAAATTAATACAACACATAATAGTATAGCAAGAGAGGAAAAAAGGGAACACAAAAACAGAAAACAGAAAGAAAACAGTGAGGTGGTAATAGCAATTCATCAATTACTTTAAATGTAAATGGTTTAAGCTCTTCATTCAGAAGACAGAGTAGCTGGGTGGATAAAATTTTAGGCTTCAAGAATATGTATTATTCATATTAAGATGTGGAAACAACCTAATGTTCAATGCAGGTGTCTAAATAAAGCAAATGTGAAAATGTGATATTTCATCCATCTTAAAAGGAAACCATGGCATATGAAAGCAGATCTGCTTATATAAATTGTCATAGGTAAATCATACAGATGAGGTTACACGACTCTATTTATATGTGATGTCTGAGATCTTCACACTTACACAAGCAGAAGGAAGATTCCTATTTTCCAGATGCTGTGAGCAAGGAGGATATGGAGCTGCTATTTAGCTGGCATTAAACTTTGGCTATGCAAGATGATTAACTTCTAAACAGCTGTTGCATAATGTTGTTTTTATAGAGACCAATATTGTACCATAACCTACATATTTAGGGGAGTATATGGTATTTTTTTTGTATCACAATAAAAAGGAATATAAACAAAAATGACATGCAAAATACCTACCTTTGGTTTACCAATTCTTAACCCATTAATAGCCATGAAACATAAGAAAAGATTGTGTGTTATTATTATCGACGAATCTTTTTTTGGGCCCCCCCAGGCACATGGACATTTCTGTGTATAATAATAGAACATGTGTAAAGTGTAAATTAACACTGATTCCTTGCCCTGGAAAGGTCACAATGCTGATGGCTTAGTTAGGGTTTCTGTTGCTGTGAAGAAAGACCATGATCATGATAACTCTTACAAAGCAGAACATTTAATTGTTGCAGACTTACAGTTCAGAGGTTTATTCCATTATTGTCATTGCAGGGAGCATGGCCGCATATAGGCAGACATAGTGCTGGAGTGGTAACTGAGAGTTCTACATCCTGATACACAGATAACAGGACAATATTGTGAGCCATTAAGCCAGGCTTAAGCTTCTGAGACCTTAAAGCCCCAACACCTCCAAGACACAACTCCTAATAGTGTCGCTTCATATAGCCCTGTGGGGATCATTTTATTCAAACCATCCCAGAGAACTGTCTTCATATTTCTTTCAAAGATTTTCATTGGGGCTGTGGAGTAGACTCAGCAAATCAAGTGTTTGTTGCTTAAGAGTGTGGACTGAAGATCAGAGTCTTAGAACCCATATAACTTCCAGATAGCCATGATCTTCCACTTGCTCTTTAGGTACTCCATTATGTGAGAACTATGTGCAAAAAGAACCTATTTTCAGTAAAAAGACTGAAAAAATTTGCTCCCATTGTGTCCTCCTGAGAATTTGTCCTCAAAACAGTCTATAACTATGCTTGCCTTCTCTGTGAAAGGTGTGCCTCCTGAGTGCTTGAGTTTAATCTCAAGTTCTTTGTGAAAAGAAAGTAGAAGAGAGATTTTCATTTTTAAACCCCAGCATAGTGCAGAAAATATAAAAATTAAGTAATTTATAGGATTTATAGTCACACCTACAACAAATGTAACAAAAATAGAAATAGCAGGTGATTTAAATAATCTTATCAATTATCTCATATGGCAGCAAGATTTGAAGATGTAGACATTATTTTTATGTATGATTAAACTATGGTGTCTAGATTTTGTGATATCTTTTTGATGGTAGGAACTTGAATCAATTTACAACATATGCCAATAGCTGACAAAACTTTTGAATGCTGCACTAAGTATTGTTAAATAGACATGCATAAATGAGAAGTTACATTTACCATCATAGCTCTGCTTTACCTTTAAGGCTATAGTGATCCTTCTTTATGTGTATGAAGACATTTTATTATATACTCTTAGAATGTGAGAAAAAAAAATCTCTAAGATGACAGGTGATACTCAGGTATGGTCTGCCAGAGTCACTGGGCAATCTGATGCAGGCTGAAAAACAGCTACCAAGAGAGCAGTAGATTCTGTAAACAGCAGGAAGAGATACCATACCTGGAGAAGCAACAGCATTAGAGAGAGAGATACTGGGGAGGATACTCCATCCCCCAGACCCACTCTAAATACTGTGTTCTGAAGGCGCTGCCTATCATGCACTGCAGATATGGACATCATATCTGAGTTTTCTATTGTCTTTTCACATTGGCATCTGAGTCCTGCCCTCCTGCTCTCCACAACTATCTTTTTAGCCCTTCTTTCACACAGGATATATAGCAGATCAGAGGTGGGTCTCACTCACCTGTACTTTCTTCTTGATTTCAGGTCCTAGAAGAGTATCATTTTTTTGTAGTTGATTCTCTCACAAATTTGTTCCTAGTTGCTGTGATGTCTCTTGCCTGGTTTACCAGTTGGAAGTGGCTTATATGCTCCCACCACACATGAAAACACACACACACACACACACACACACACACACACACACTCGGAATTGTACAGGTAAACCTATGTTTCGCTTACCTTTCTGCATCCTCAATCTTCAGTTCTGTCATTTTCAGGTGTTTTTTCATCTCTTTGCAGATTTCTAGAATGTTTTGAATTATTCTGCTCTCTCTTTGAAGCCACTTATTCTTTTTGATAGTATTTTCTTATTCTGACTCTTTCCCTCACTATCTCAGAGAGGCTCCTTCTATTTTGCTATTTTACCCAGAAGGTATTTTGACAGCACTTTCTCACAACAGCCTTTTCTTCTTGATTCCCAAGTTGGCTTGCTGAGGAAGTATAGATAGACAGAGAAAATTATGGGGATATGGGAAGGTCATTCCCTCTCCCCAGAGTCTTCGCGGAGCCACTTTTCAAGTAAGAAGCCAGAACTCCAGCACTATTTACATTTTTTGATGATTGCAGACATAGAGATAAAGTTCCTTTCACGGATAGATGTTTTAAGTAAATAATGTTCCAGGCTTACAATTAGGATTAGAATGTGTTTGACTTTCACAGGACCTCATTCCTACCCCACACACTTTCTGGGAATTTATATGCAGATTTCTAACCTTGCTTGTAGTATATAGATCCTAGCTTTCTCATGCATTTAGTTCTGTTATACATACATTAGCAGCCACAGTGTGATTTCATTTAGGAACTCTAGCAACCCTTTGAAACTAATAATACTAACTCTCCAACCAAATCAGTATGTATGGTTATTGTTGTGATCACAAAAAGATAAAGAAATATAAGAATATGCTCTGTCAGGGTGTGGGGGACATCAAGGCATCCCTTCCCCGTGAGGGACCAGCTACATGATGATATGGTATAGAATAGAGTTTATTTAGGGCATGGGGAGGCGAGTTAAGAGAGTAGTAGAAGCAGAGAAAGGCAGAGAGAAGGAGAGAGTAGGGAAGTAGAAGCTAGCCATGCCCACATGGAGAGAGGGGGCAAAGAAATAGGGAGAGAGGAGGCAAGCAGGAAGCAAGAGTAAGAGAGAGAAAAGAGTAAGAGAGGGAAGAGGGGCCAAGCAGTCCCTTTTATAGTGGGCCAGGCCTACCTGGCTGCTGCCAGGTAACTGTGGGGGAAGAGTCCAGGCAGAATTCCAACAGTTAGTGTGAAGAAACAGAAGTTTAAGTCTTTGAGAAACCCATAACCTTGTTCCTGTGCATTTCTTCTCAAGCATCTCTTCTTCTCCTAATCTTCTACTTAAGAGCTATATAAACATCTATTAATCAAACTCTCAGTGCGTGTCATCTAAGCTCAAACTGAAATTCTTTTCTGCATTAAAGGCTAGGATCCAGTTTTAACCTGTGCAGAGGTCACTTAGAGTTTAAGGGAATTTAAGGGAACTCATCTTGCTAATACAGGCCACCATGTGGGGCAGTATGTCCACCACTGCCATAGATAAACGCCTTTAAATAAGTGGAACTGAACCTCAATATCTGTAACTTCTGTATCCTGGAAAGTGAAAATCTGAATGGCAATGAAATATTCTTAACGCCACTGGTCAGATGTATATCCAGCTCTTCCAAAACTTTTAACAATACTGGATTGCCTTATAGAATTTAAGACCCTTATTCAGAGTGTGCTCTGAAGCCAGAACTACAGCCCTGCCTTCTATTGCCAGGGCTCAGCCTCTTAAATAAACGTTTCCACAGTTTTTGGTAACACTTTATCAGGGTAATAAAAGTTCTTTCTCATTAAAAAAAATGTCAAAATTCAAACATCGCAATGAACATTGTCCAGGCCCAGCTAGTCAGCCTGGAAACCAGGCATCTTTCTAATGATGTAGCCATTGCTGTAAGAAAGAGTCAGATGCAGATACTAGCACCCAACCAATGAACAGAACCCAAGGACCCCTGTGGTTGAATTGGGGAAAAGCTGGAAGAAGCTGAGGAGGAGGGTGGCCTCATGGAAAGACTAGCATTCCCAACTGACCTGGACCCCTGACATCTCCTGGACACTGAGCCACCAACTAGGCAGCATACTCCAGCTGATATGAGGCCCCTGACACATATACAGCAGAGGACTGCCTGGTCTGGCCTTAGTAAGAGAAGATGCACCTAACCTGTGAGAGACTTGATGCCACAGGGAGTGGGGTGAGGGGCAGGTGGGATGGTGGTGGAAGGGTGGTAAGGATGGGACATCTTCTTAGAGACAGGGGAGGGGGTATGGGATGTGCAGCAGTCAGGGGGCAGACCAGGAGGTGGATGAAATCTGGACTGTAAAAAAAGGAATAAAGAATAAAAATAAATACATTTAATAAAAGAAGAGAATTTAAGTACAGATTCCTTAATTTTCAAACTATTTAAAATTTAAAAAGTAATTGCTGAATAATGCATTACTCTACAGAGTACATAAGCTTAAGCAAGAGGGACGGTTCCTATCTTTAGAACACTTACAGGCATGCTACAAAATCTGTATGCGATGGAATTATTAAGGCAAAAGTTACAAAGCTGACTGTTATATAGATATGACAAGCTTGGACCTGTACTTTTCTCTTAAATCATGAGGTTTATCTACTATATTGGTGCCCTTGTAGCTCTGAAAAGAATTCAACAAAAAATTTAGTAGTTTGATTTTTGTACTAGTAACAGATATCCCAAGTATCCAACAAGAAAAGGATGTGAAAAAATTATAATTATAGCCTTTATGTGTTTGCAATAAGGTGGATCACTGCTTTCTAATTTTTCCATTAATGTATTTATTTATTCACCTTAGAGCCTCAACCAAAGCCTCCCCTCCTCCCAGTCCTATCCTCACACCCCTCCCCTTTCCCCCTTCTTCCCACCCATATCTTCACCAATACTACCAATAACAAAATAACAGGAATTAACAAACATTGGTCATTGATATCTGTCTTAGTTTGGGTTTTATTGTAGTGAACAGACAACATGACCAACACAACTCTTTTAATGACAACATTTAATTGGGGCTGGCTTACAGGTTCAGAGGCTCAGTCCATTATCATCAATGTGGGAACACGACAGCCTCCAAGCATGATGCAGGAGGAACTGAAAGTTCTACATCTTCATCTGAAGGCTACTAGCAGAATACTGGCTTCCAGGTAGCTAGGAAGAGTCTTAAAGCCAACACTCACAGTGACACACTTACTTCTAAAAGGCCACACGTACTCTAACAAGGCCATACTTTCTAGTAGTGTCACTCTCTGGGCCAAGCATATACAAACCCTCACAATATCTCTTAATATCAATGGTCTTAATTCTCGAATAAACAAAACACAGACTAACAGAATTAGTATAAAATCAGCAAGATCTTCTGCATACAGGATTCTGCTGCATACAAGAAACACACTTCAGGCTGGCAGTGGTGGCACACACCTTTAATCCCAGCACTTGGAAGGTAGAGGCAGGCGGATTTCTAAGCTCAAGACCAGATCGGTCTGCAGAGTGAGTTCCAGGACAGTCAGAGCTATACAGAGAAATCATGTCTTGAAAAACAAACAAACAAACAAACAAACAGAAACACACTTCAATATCAAAGATAGACATTATTTCAGAGAAAAAAAAAAAAAACAGGAAAAAATGCTTTCCAAGCAAATAGACTCAAGAAGCATGCTGTAGTAACCATTCTAATATTTAATAAACTATACTTTAAACCAAAATGGGCTAATGTTGTGTGTAATAATTAAAAAAAACAAGCTATTGCTGTCCATTCTCTGGCCCTGGCAGTCTCTCTGCCTTTCTGGCTAACCCCATGCAGTGGCCACCCAACTCGAGGTTTGCTTGCTGAGGAACCTGTTCATATTCCCAGCCATCTGCTCCCTGTGATTAGCTGTCACAAATCCCTGTAACCCAGTAAAATAAAAACTCTAGAGGTTTGTAATTTATCAGTCAGATTTATTTATATCAGTAAATTGTCTACCTATTAAGTGCACACATAGTAAACTCAGAGTCAATTATTGATATAAGCTGCCCACCTAGATTAGAAAAATTGTTCCATATTATTCTATCCCTTCTATGATAGTCATAGCTACCTGTGGTTATTAAGCCACGTGACTCAGGTTTGTCCTTTCCTTCCTTCATCTTCTCTCCCTCTGCCTCTCTGTATCCCGATATGTTCCTTTTCTAAAACTCCCAGCCTGCCTTCTTTTCCCAGTACCAAATCACAGACTCTACCCTCACCAGAATATAGACAGCAATCCATAGGAAAGGAGAGTATATACTCATCAAAGGAAAGGTCCACCAAGATGACTTCTCAATTCTGAACATTTTTTGCCTCAAATGCAAGAGCACCCACATTCATAAAAGAAACATTACTGAAGCTAAAATCACATATCAAACCCCACACTAATAGTGGGAGACTTCAACACTGCTCTTTCAACAATGGACAGGTCATCCAGACAGTAACTCAATGGAATTAATGAGTATTACAACTCAAATTGACATGGATACCAATAGAACATTGTACTCAAACACAAAAGAATATAGATTTTTCACAGCACCTCAAGGAACCTTATCCAAAACTGATCATATACTCAGTCACAAAGCAAGTTTCAAGATTCAAAAAGTTTAAAATAACCACCTTTATCTTATCAGACCACCATGGATTAAGTATGGACTTCAACAACAACAAAATAACAAAAAGATTAAATATGCATAGAAACTGAATAACTCTCAACTCAATTTTCTGGGTCAAGGAAGAAATAAGAAAAAAATTTAAAAAATTTCTAAAATTCAATGAAAAAATGCACAGCATATGGAAATTTATGGAACAAAATGAAAGCAGTGCTAAGAGGAAAATTCATAGCACTAAATGTCTTCATAAAGAAATTGGAGATATTTGATACTAGCAACTAAAAAAATCACACCTGAAAGCTC